>PVJA010028139.1:0-27888 GCA_004027025.1 Myocastor coypus
TTTTTTTTTTTTTTTTGTGGGACTGGGGTTCAAACTCATGACCTTGCACTTGCCCAGCAGGCACTTGTGCCTCAGAGCCATCTCCCCAGCTCCCTAAGAAAATAGTTTTCTCAAAGAGGGGCTACCCCAGGCAAGTCAATTTATATAATCGACTTCCTTTTCACACAATGGCCACAGGATTGCAAAGTTAACTACATCTCTGCCCTCTGCAGATGAGTTTCCCATAAATGGAGCAAACACAATACTTTATTCTAAGTATACAAACACTGCATGTTACCAACACCAACAAAAGCTGAATTCAGTAGCAATGTTCAGGAACTGAGGTAAAAGACAATGAGATCTTAGGTTTCTGGAAAGAGTTCTGAGTTACTCCTGTGTGTAACATTAATGCGTACCTATGTAGTAACCAATTTTCTGTTAATGAAAGTCACGTAGATCCAATGACTGAGGAAAAGCTTCTTTCTTAGAGATCCCATGTCACCCATCCAGTTCAGTTTGCTGAAGTCTTTTAAATATTTAAATCCTTATTTGTCCTATTTTTTATAATTTTATAATAATACTACAGTACGTAGCATAGATAATTTGCTCTTCAGAATGATGAAAATAGTGTCAACTGACAAGTCTTCATGAACAAAGCAAAAATGTTCCGATATTTTTCTGTTGCTAAAGGTTGACACAATTAATGGAATAAGTGTACTGTGTTCCAAATCAGAATGGAGTTTTTGACAGATTCTCATTTGAGTCCAGGTTTTAGTAAAGTTTTTCACCAAGAATACAAGGTCCTCACTCTCTCTATATATATACACACACATACACATACACATCCATGAGTTAAGCCAATGCAAAATTATGACTTATCCAGCCTTTTATTAAAAATGTCTTCATTGCCATGTGTCATGGTCCAGAGTCCCAGTTTTCCCAGTGTACGTGCTGAAGCTCTGTGATTTCAAGGGTCTTTTAGGACATATGTGAGGGCCAGAATCCTTTCACTATACACTAAGACTGATAGGTACTCAGTGTGTTAGTGTTTGCCCTGGTCATGTAAAAATAATAGTAAGTAAAGTAGCTGATTCCTTAGTACAAATCAAGACAAGGATACAAATCTAGTCCTTGCATTTTCCAATACTCCTTGATTACCAGTGTTTCAATTAAGTGGGCTCATGGGATCATTACATATACCTAAACTGCCCCAGTAAAGTCTGATTGGAAACAGCCAAAAAAATAAAATAAAAATCACTATTTAAAAAATATTCACTATGATGCAGTACAAAAACAACTTTGTTAACTTTTGTGTGCAGCTGTGCATTAAACTCAGGTCTTCATGCATGCTAACCACGTCCTGCCACTACGTTACACTGAAGCTTCCAAATGTTATTATTTGAGGAAACCTCTTCTTAATATTCTGTGTACTAATTATGTGAGATGTTTACATTTTGGTTTCATAGTGAAGTGCATTGGTTGTCTTTAAAAACAGAGAGAGAGAGGACACTGGTAGTTGTTTCAAATGCAATGTGAACTGTCCTTTTCACAAAGCCCCCTTCATGTGTGAAAGAGCTATGAGCAAACAGACTCTGGTGATCCAGAATTGGGTATTTTGTCGACATTTTTCTCAAAATTGAACAAAATGAGCTGTCACTCACTACAAGGAAAGCAGTCAGTGTAACTTGTTGCCAGCAGTAAAATTGAAGTTTTGAGTCAAAATTTAAATTTTAGAAAAATTGTACCCACCACTGTGCTTGACAGCTTTATAATAGATACAAAGTTGTCTGATGAGACTGGCGGTGATATTAATTAATGTGACTTTTTGTCATTATATAACAAAATGTGTCAAAATTTGGAAGTGTGTCAGAATTTGCATAAATCAAAAGACCAATATTTTTTTAAAACACAGTGCAACAAAACCTTGAAGGGGTAAAATGTCTATTCAAAATGCATTTTTGCATACCATGGTATGAAAACTATAAATGTGGTTGTAGATTTCATATTGCATGTAAAGACTTAAGAAACCTTAAATATCAATGTTGGGATATTTCCAAAAGAAAACACGTGCAATTGTCTGAAAAAACTATTAAAATGCTACTCTGTGTATTTCTGTTTGTGTGTATGTACATATATACATATGTGTGTGTGTGTGTGTGAGTGTGTGTGTGTGTGTGTGTGTGTGAGGCTGAATTTTCTACCTGTGTGTCACAAAAACAATGTATCTCACAACCGACTGAATTCAGCAAAGACATAAGGTTCTACCTGTTTTTTATTACACCAGATATTAATGCAGTTTACAGAGATTCAGCAATTCTGTTCTTAACAATAAATTTATGCTTTAGATAACTTAGGTACTTTTTAATAATTTATTTTTGGTAACATCTAATTGACCTATTTCAAAGTTGTTTTTAAATTATCAGTTTCAGTGGGAAGTACTACATATGTACCTATATACTTATATAGGCACATACATAAAAGCTTTTTTGTATAGTGACTAGTTCTAAGAGTGTAAAAAGGACTTGACACAAAAACTGTGAGACTCAATGTCAAAAAACTGTCTTGTCCTTAGTGTCTCGTAGAAGAGGCAAAACAAGCAATGGTGCCTTTCATGTGACACTGACAGAAAGGTCTGCAGGAAAGTTGTGTGAAGATGGGGCAAGAGCTGTCTAGCGTGGGAGACAGAATACCCCTTAGAAAAAATATCACACTGTGAAAGTCTTAAGGTTTGTCTGAATCTTAGGCTGATAAAAAAAAAATTACATTCTTATAGAATTTATAGAGTGAACAGTCCATTAAGAGAAACTGGCCATAAGAGAATTGCCATTTTCTGGATTACAAGCTTATGCTGCAGGATGGAGCTATGAAGTCAAAAGCTGGAGCTGGAGCTGGAGACTGAGATGAGGGACTCAACTTTAAGAGCCCCCCCCCTTCTATAACTACAGTGGTAGCAGAGAGGCCAGTGTGGATATTAGGAAAGACAGGAAGGAGAGATCATAATGTTGCAGCAGTGGTCTGGGAGAAAGTGGATAGAAGCTGCTCTAATGCACTCACATCAATAAGGAGAACAAAAGATTGGATCTCAGCAGTGTGGACAAGATGGAATACAGTGGAAAGGTCTTGGTAGCCAACTGAGAACAGAGGATGAGGAAGAATATGAAACAATGCAATGTTAAGCTTTTATTTGAAGTGGATGGAAAATAATGGTGTTATTCTGTGAGTGAGAGGATGTTTTGGTTTTATCTAAAATCTTCCCTTAAGCTGGGCATGGTGGTGCACACCTATAATCCAGCACTTGTGGGGCTGTGGCAGGAGGATCGATGTGAGTTTGAGACCAGCCTGGGCTACAAAAGTGAGCTCAAGGCCAGCTTGAATTACATAGTGAGACCCTGTCTCAAAAAGACAAATAAATAAATAAATAAATAAATAAATAAATAAGGAATCTTTACTGCTGGCCATGGTGGTTTAACAAAGAAAAGCTAGATCAAAACTGAGATTCACCAGTAGTTAGCCATATATGTTGTGATTTACATTTGAAAATACACATTAAACCACTTTATAAGGACTATGGTCCTAAATTGTGCAGTAAAATGAAAACAATTAGGTTCAAACAACTGTTTAGCAGCCTTTACATTTTAGTGAACACAGGAGAACCCTTGAGTCTAGGAAATGCTCAGTGACACTGTCCGTCTCAGCAAAGGGCTTTGTTGCACGTGTTCACAGCTAGTCTACTTCTGATCCATGTGCCTATGAAGTTCACAGACTCACACAAGCTCACAAGAGCTCAAAGTGGTGGAAAGCTCGAGAAACAGAAGAATTTGGTCTCCAAGGAGTCACATGAAACCTTTAAACTTACAGCATATCTTTACCACCATCACTCATGAGAAAACCCACTTTGCAATGACCAGTTTTGACAAAATGAATTTCCCACAGAAAATCTGAGTTAATAATGAAAATTAAATCCAACCTCCTAACCAAAGATCAGTCATTAAAAAATATGATAATGTAATTGCTGGAATAATTACTATAAATCATGCAAAGAATACACACAAACACATGCATACACATACACACACACACACACACACACACACACACACACACATTTAGTGTTGGAATATTTCAACTGTTATTTACCTAAGTTCTAAACAGGCAGCCTAATACTGAAGCCCCACTATGTGTCTTTGACTTTGCTGGATTTTGCATATGTACTCCACTCCTTCTTCCAATGAGATAGCCACTTTTTTCTTGCACCTTTCTGTCACTTCTTCTGTGCTGGATAAACCCAGCATTGTGGGTTGATCTCAGACACAAGTGGTATTTTCCATAGTCACACTGGCACTGTTTGCAACATGATGCTGCTATCTCTATGGTTCTGATTTCAACTGAAGGTTTAATCCGAAATTATTACCAAAACATCCTAAGTAGAAAACAATTGTAATAGATTACAAAGATACCTGTCAAGGGATCTTTAAGCTGATCTTTTTGAACATACATGGACAATTCAACACAAAATTAAGACAGGGAGGAGGGAGAGATAGAGAGAGAAGAGAGAGGAAGGAACAAGGGGAGAAAAAGAAGAGGGAGGAAAAATGTGAATACACTAATATAACACGTTTGAATTTGTATAGAATTGCTGCTAGTGCCAGAGTATTTTAACACAGTTTATTATTATATGTTCATTTAACATATAACACAAGGAGGGAGGAAGGGAGGCAAGGAGGGGGTAAACAACCCAACACAGTAACAAGTTTGACTGACTACATTTATTTTTGCCTTGTGATACTAATCTGGGAATGCCAGTGATGACAGCAATAACAGCAATAGAAAGGAAGAAAGAAAGAAAGAATGAACGAACGAACGAAAGAAAGAAAGAACTTCATATAGATGTAGCTTCTTTAGTTTGTCTGTTTTATTTGCAGCAAAAAAATTAAGAGAACTATTTTTAAAACGAACATGAAATCCAAAATCACAAGTTTTGTTCCACAGCACTTCCGCAGGGGGAAAAAGGCAGCTTGATCAAATGCTTTCACAAATCACACCTGATACAGTATCTGAATTTTCACATGTGCTTTTGGTGCTTTCTCTTGGCCATCTCCATTCCTGGCTGCCCTGTGTGCTCCACTTTCCACTCTGGCATCATCTGCAGCAGCAGGCTGCACCTCCATTTTTACAAAGCTTGAGGAAAGCCTTGTGCCTCAGTGCTAAGCACCAACATCTACATCTTCTCTGGAAAATCTGGCAGGAGGGTAGTGCCAGAGCTTAGTGGTGGGACAGAAGGTGATCACAGCCAGCCAGATGGGGATTAGGCTCAGAAGGGCTTGGGACGCAGGGATCCAGTATAAATTGGAGATCAGGGACACAGTAATCTCCAGGTAGAACTGATCTTGGGTGGGTGGATGTGCTCAGCCTGGGATTAGAAACCTGGTAAATAGGTAGTTGGTCTCAAGGAATGAAGCAAGAAACAGACAACACCCAGTCAGGACAGACCTACCACTATCCAGTGCCCATGCACTGAAAACAGATACTTAAACTTAATCATTCTCATGCCTTTTCTGCTCTCTCAGTAGGTTGTCCTGTGTGCTCTGTGTACTTAAAACAGCAGTGTGCTCATACAGGTATTATCCGAACAGTTGTGCTTCTGATAGAAAGGGTCGTGAAGTGTTCATCACACCTGGCCCTAGAAAGGAACTTTCACTAAAGGCTTCTTTTTGATGTAGAAGTCTTGATCACAGCTAAAGCAAGGATTAAGTAATCTCTCCTTCCCACTGTATTCTTTTACATTGTCCCCACCTGTTTCCAGAGATTTCAATCTTTGGTTAATGTTCACCACAGGAAGCACCTAAGAATAGTCTTGCTGCTCTGAGCAGATGCTATCTTGGGACGTGATGGGTGGAGAACAGCCAAGAACATTGTGGCAAATAGGTGCCCAGTTGGGCTTTTCAGTGGAACGTATCTGACAGGGCACAGCAGCACCAGCAGGCTTTGGCATTGGAAAAATGCATGGCCTGGTTCTGTTTGAAAGCTCCCTGTCATTTCAGAAGCACTTGAAACGGGTAGGCATGGGCTTTGCTGCTGTGATTATAGGAACTATTATTAGGAGTTCAAGACCTGTACTTGTACTGCCTTTTTTACCTAAGGAAAAAAAAAAAAAAAAAATCAAAATCCTTTCTCTTCCAAAACAGCACCAATCAAAGCAACTGTAGCAGTCTTTCACCATAACACAGCATAGCTGTGTTAAAGCTTTAGTGAAGCAGGCTAAATCACTTTGGCTGTCAGGCAGGATACTCCCTTGGTGCACAAGATGCTGTACGATTCACAATGAATGAAGATAGCGAATGCTAAGGTCCCCACCCAGACTGCAAAACAGCTGGGACTCTGTGCTATTCTGGAGAGCTCAGCATCATTTAAATGCCCAGATAGTCCTACAGTGTTATCATTACATGCTGAGGATTCTTTTTCTTTACTGATTGTAAAGACGGTACTCGAAAAATAAGGCATAGCCCAGCCAGCTCAGGGAAAAGAGTGAAACTGATGGCAAGACTCAACGCCTACTTGCTTAGCAATGTTTTCTAAAGATACTGATTTACTCTGTTCCTACTCAGTGCAGACTGGTGGGTATTTTCATGGGAAGGCCAGTTCGCTTCGCCCTTGTACTAGTGCTTATTTAAGGAGTGAACAGGAGATGTTTTGCATAGAGGAGTTGTCTAGGGACATGCAGACTGAAACATGGCTTCCTCGCTCTCTGGGCCTTAATGGGATTAATGTGCTAGCTGTGGAATCAGAGGCTGATAAGGAAGGGATACATTCCCAAGGAGCACAGCCCATGGGCGAGTTGCCCTGAAGAAGACAGATGCCCTGAGAAGCATTGGATGTCTCCTACAAGGTCACTTTCCATCATAAAACCTTCTACTTCCTGTCAGGACTGGAATAATAATGGAATGGGATGTTTCCTAGTCCAAGAATTTCGGAGGTTAAAATTGAAGTTAAAAACACTATTGTCTTTCAACACAACAACTGGAAATCACTTCAGAATAATACTGTGAAGTGCTTTGCCTAGGATTTGAGAGAAAATATTGTTTTTTTTCCCCCTTCCTATTCTTTACCAATTTCCAAAACCGGAAGTTTGGAATTTGACAAGATGTTCTAGCTTGACCCAAAGTACCAATGGCTACCAAGGAAGTTGACATTGAGAATGTTTTTATAAACATGCACAGAGGTGAGTGAAAAGGTTAAGTTTAGTTAACTAGAGCATTGATTCTTTAAAAATTTTCCCCAGCTTGATATTTTATTATTTGATTTTCTTTTTTTTTTTTCTGGCATGTTCATATCTTCTTCTACATCTTCTCCATTCTATGTATTCTGCATTCTCCATTCTATATGCTCTCTATCCCATATATTCTGCGTTCTAGGTATGGGAAATGGATATAAATTTCTTTGCTTTTGGTATGTTTATGGCTAAAGTGTCCATAACAAATACAGACTTACAAGACAATATCAGGCATGGCACATCTATTTGATGTAAGTTTTTTGTTTTTTTGTTTGTTTGTTTGTTTGTTTGCATTCCAAGCATAGTTTTAGTGTTACATAGTGCTATGATCAATATGATGAACCTTCTCAAGGTTCTTGAGACCAATATCTGATTCATCCTGTGTACATAAGTGCATGGTTTTGCTCTTGATATGTTTTCTCCTTTATCTGCTTCCAGTCACTTCCTTGTTTAATCCATAACACATTCAGCTGTGTTATACCCTTAAGTTCTTATTTTCTTCTTTAAAGTTCTTATATTAGGGAGACTATATGATATTTACACATATAGGTCTGGTTTATTTCACTAATGAGTATATGTTCAATATACATCCATTTATATATGAAGTTTTCAAACTTATCATTCTTTGTGGATGAGTAGTATTCCATTGTATAAAAATACCACATTTTTTAACCATTCTTCAAATGATGGACATTTTGGTTGTTTCCAAGATTTGGCTATTACAAATTGGGCTGCTATAAACATAGGTGCACAGATATCGCTATGGTATGATGTTTTCAGTTCTTCTGGGAAAATTCCCAGTACGGGGATAGCTGGATTGAACAGAACTTCCAATTCTAGTTTTGTAAGGATCCTCCACACTGCTTTCCAAAATGGTTTCACCAATCTGCATTCCCACCAGCAGTGGAGAAGGGTTCCTCTTTCCCCATAGCCTCTCCAGCATTTGTTGCTGGTTGATTTCTTTATGATAGCCATTCTTTCTGGGGTGAGATGGTATCTAAGTGTTGTTTTGATTTGTGTGAAATGAAGACTACAAAATCCAGATAAACTCTTATACTTTATTCTTAGGTTTGATGAAGGCAGGCAGGGAGAAATAGAATGGGAGGACAGGGGCCTGGCAGGATGGCTCAGTGGTCTAAAGCGCCTGCAGGTGGCTGCAGGTGGCTGCAGGGACCACAGTTCTATCCCCAGCACCACATGCTGCGCTAGCCCTGCCCTTAGGGCAGGCTGAGCCGGCCATGAAAATAGATAAACAAACAAACAAAAGTTCTGAAGCAAGAAAAAAATAAAATAAAATAAAAATAATTTTTTAAAAATGGGAAGACAAGCCATTTGATCTAATAGTAATAACCTAAGAAGAACTTAGCAAAATCCATGTACCGAGATTCTCCTCTCTATTTACCTTTGGATGACGAAAACTTTTTAACCCTGCTGTAAACAGAACAATCTCTGCCTATCACTGAGAGTGCATGCATTTATTGCTCTTTCCCTGCACTCTGAATGAACTTCATATAAGACAACCTTTTATACTAAATGCATGTGTTTGTGCTAGGAAGTACTTACACCTCTGTTACCCATTGCTGTGTAACAGACCACACCAGAATGTGTGACTTACAGCAATCATCGCGTATCTCCTTCCTCTCTCTTTCTACAGTGTGGCAGAGGTGTTTCTTCTGCTGAAGTCACTCCTGGGGCTGCAGTCACCAGGCAGCCCATGGCCATCCTCCTCTTACCTACACAGCTAAGCTGTTTCCATTCTCTTCTCCATAGCCAGGCCAGCAGACTGGCTGAGCTTCTTATAGTTCCTGTCTCTGATATCACCTCCTGTTGGTCAAACTAAGCCATCAAATCAGCCCATTCAAGTGGTGAGGAAATAGAGCCCCTTGCTGGAAAGACCAGAAAACTCATTTTTAATCTATAACAACCACCCTAACTTTTATTACATTTGTTTAATTATAGATGATATGCAAATAAAAGAAATATTAATTTTATTCTGCAATGCTGAAAATTAGAGAAGAGCCTGCTGTCATTTTTAAATACTTCCAATGGTTATTTCAGAAACCATAGCACTCTGATCTCTAGAAAAATGCCCATATGCTATATAATTATTTTTCACCCTTAGACTTATGGTCATCTGTCTCAATTTAAACTTCATGTGCTGGATACAGATCTTTTAGAAAACTGTGAATCATTATAATGTATTGAAAGAGGAAGCCATATCAAGATGCAGTCAATATATCATAACATTCAGTGGTTTCATAACCTGGAGCCCAAGGAAAACCAGATGGAAGAAAAGGTCTTCTGTTAAAGCGGGACTCTAACAATTGTTGAAATAATGAGGACACCTTCTTGTTAGTCAGTGATTGTTGTATTTGTGAATATGAGAACAAAATTAAAATTAGTGTTCAAAATAAAGTGTTTTTTACAGTTAGTAACAAGTGGCCAAAGAATTCCATTCATCATTACTTTTCACTGTACTATAGTTTTTTGAGGGTTTTGTTTGTTTGTTTGTTTTTGTTTTTGTTTTCTCACTTTGTGGCTTGTCATTAAGTCTCCTTCATTGTTGCTTTCCTTCCACTCTCTGGACAACAATCAGATCTCCCTGTAAGTTTAGTTCCCAGTTTTGAGTAGAGTGCTCTCCTTACAATCACTAATAATAAAACTGTAGAAAAAAGTAGTGTGATCTTAATGGGCATAGCCTGCATCTGAGAGGTCTGGGCTCCTGTTCTGATAATAATAGCAGCTGGTGTTAACCAAGCACTAGGAAGTGCTAAGGCACCCACAGAGTGGACCCCACGCTGTCCTCCAGATGAGATCTCTGACATGAGTTCTCATCTCTTCAGACGAAGTCCCACACCAAACATCAGCAGACCAGCAGAGCTCTTCACAGGTCAAGGGTATCTAGGGTAGATATAGGGTATATAAATTAGAACACTGATCCCAAATACAGGTTTAACCTCCAGGATTTATTCCCCATCAAAGTACTGATTCAGTTTCCTCCTTCTTCCATGTTCTTCATTTTAAAGGCAAAATTAATACCAATTTTATTAAACACATACTCTTTGGGGGATTCAGTGTCCAGTGTACTGCTGGGCCCTAGTGTGACAGCAGTAGACGAAAATGACCTAGTCCCATATTCATTTATCTCCCATGCCAGGTAGGGGAATAGATTTTAAAAAACCAAGTAAAGTATATAAGTGGATAATAAATACACCTGAGAAACAAGAAGAGGAAAGGTGTGTGCTACAGAATGGTAATGGAGGAGCCAGTGAGAAAAAGAATCATGAGGCTTGTGGAGCTGACCGTAAAGAGACAGTTCATTCATGCTGGATTATTAAGATCTTGCCTAAGAGTGAGGAGCAGGAATCAAGAAAGGGGATGAGAAGGCAGAACAGAGTGTGGTGGGCATGGTGAAGAGGTGAGAGAAAGCAGCTTGCAGAGCCAGATTGCTAGCAACCTCCCATGCCAGGCTAGGACTTTGGTATTTGGTCTGCAAACAAATGGAAGCCATTGGAGGCTTTGATTCAGCCACAGGACATAAGGTAAATCATTTAGAAAGCTAAGGGGCAGTGTAGTGAAGTTTAAATTGGAGAGTGCTGTAGCAAGTTGAAAGTGATAGGCCCAAGACTGCCGATCTGGTGTGTGAACATTATATGCACCTGTTCACACTGGGAAAAGGATTCCCCCAAAGGACCAGAAGAGGTCTGTGCTTAATGTACTTTTTCTTCTAAGTTTTGTGAAAACCTAATATGACGGAATTGTCTTGAAGAGCTTTCTCATCTTGATATATTCCCTTTTAAGATTGTAATCTACTTCAAAATGTGAATGCCTTGTAAGTGGTCACAGCTTCTGTGACCAGGGCTGGACCCTGAGCTGTCACTCTAGTCATTTTAATTGATTTCTAGAGGAATTGACTCAATGTATTAATTTAATCCCATTCAATTTAGTATACAAAAAAGAAAGGTGCTGTCAATTTGGAAATGCTCTTATGTTTTCTGTCTCAAAGTAGCATTATCTGTGTAATACTGATTAATGTTTAGCATGTCTTTGTGGGGAAACAGTGGAGTACTCCACCCAAGCACAGTCTGGAAGAGCGCAACAGCTGTGTAGAGACGCTTGCTGAAGGTGGCAAGTCCTCATGGTGAAAACATGGGCGCAGCCTGGGCGGCGAGAAAGGCTGAGACAACATCCAGATTTCCTGCACATCTGTTCTGTACCAGGCACCTTCGTATGTTTTTATATTTATTTTCAAAACTCTGTATAATGTCACATGTGACTAAACTGAAGCTCTGAGAGTAAATAACTTGGCTAAAGGCAAACATTTCTTACTCAAAACGATTGTTGCTTCCATGTTAGCTCTATTCAACTTGGATGAGAAAACATACTTGATGTATAACATAATAGATACACAGTACTCAAAAAGTCTACGAGTACTGTTTCTCATTGAAAGTTTTAAGTAATTTCTGAACATTTACCCATATTATTCATAAATATCAACTAAGTATTTCATCTCAGCAGGATACAGGTTTAATTTTATAGAATCAAATATATGCATTACGGGCCTGGCAGGATGGCTCAGTGGTCTAAAGCGCCTGCTTAGGAAAGCTTAGGCAGCTACAGGGACCACGGTTCGATCCCCAGCACCACATGCTGCACCAGCCCTGCCCTCAGGGCAGGCTGAGCTGGCCATAAAAATAAATAAACAAACAAAAGTTGTGAAACAAGAAAAAATAAAATTAAATTAAATTTAAAAAAAACAAATATATGCATTACATTATAATACATAGAGATATATAAATCACATTCTATATACAATATAGACACATGTACACCGATATATACAAACATATGCATCAAATATATACATATATAATCAAATATATGCAATATATACATACATACAAATACATTAATATATACATTATGTATAGCTTATGCAATAAAAATATAACGTATATACATTAAATATATATACACACACATATATATAGTATTTTTTATTTTCCCAGTTTAAAATCCTTACCAAACATTGGCCTTCTTTACTTGAAGTATCTCAATTCATTAACAAACTAAGTTTGATGAGTAATTGAACTGATTAAAAGAAAAACTCAATTTTGCTCTTATATAAAAACATAGATTTTATTTTTTCATATTTAAATGGGACAGTTTCCTTCTCAAAGGGCTCAATAAATATAAATAAATATGATGAACTGAGAACCCCATGTCTGCCAGCATTGTTAGTAGCTATTTAAAGAACAGTAAAACAAATAAACAAAACTTCTCCTTTTGGAGCACTGATTCACTTTGTATTTTCCATAGGTCCAACCCACAACATGTTTGTGAATTACTCAAAGAACAATGTCTTTGGACTAGGGATGTAACCCAGTTGAAAAACCCTAGGGGCTGGGGAGATAGCTCTGTGGCACAAGTGCCTGCCAGGCAAGTGCAAGGTCATGAGTTCAAACCCCAGTCCAGGGAAAAGCAAAAAGAAAAACAGTAGCCTGGCATGCATGAGGTCCCAGGTTAAATCCATAGCATTGTAAACAAAACAAAAAATTTCCCAGGTGTCTTGACTAGGAATCTAAGAATGAGAAATTTTAGAAATGCAGGATCTGCTTACATTATTCTCCCATTAAAACTATTCTTTAAATTTTTAATTTTCATTGATGCATGTTTGCCATATGTAATGATTACTCTCGTTATAGGGAGGTAGTACGTATATACAATGCATCTCAATTATTATTACACTTCCATCCACTCCCTCTTTTATTTTGCCAGCATCATTATACACAAACTAGAGTAGTAGGCCAGAAAAATAAAACACATAAGGCAATTATGCTAAATCAAGGTAAAGTTCAAGATATATTTCCTATGCTGGATTAGAACTGCTTTCTTCTCCCTTTTTTTTTCATACTGCCTTTTGTTTTTCACTTTATGTAATGAGTTTTTCATATAAGAGAACAACGTTATACTTGAATTTGTGTGTCTGATTTGATTTGCTTAACATTATGGTCCCTTATGCTGGGGATATGACTCAGTAGCATAGTCCCTGCTGGGCAAACACAGGGTCCTAAGTTTAATCCTGGTATCAAAAAAATATATGTATATAATATATATTATAACTTTATAATGTATATTATAATTATATAGTATAATATATATTATATACAACTTTACCTTGATTTAGCATAATTGCCTTATGTATTTTATGTTTCTGGCCTACTATTCTAATTTGTATATACTGATGCTAGCAAAATAGAAGGGGGAGTGGAGTGGATGGAAGAATAATAATAATTGAGACATTTTATGTATATGTACAGTCTCCCTATAATGCATGTAATCATTATGTATGGCAAATATGCATCAATGAAAATCAAAAATTTAAAAAATAGTTTTAATGGGAGAATAACGTAAACAAAGTAATACTTCATTATATATAAATACCACATGTTCTTTTATCTATTTATCTGTTAATGGATATACAGGCTGAAAAACTCTTTTACTCCTCTTTCCTGCTCAAAGCCCTGCCTGTGGTCAGGTACTGGTAACAATTTGAGAAAAGATAGAACACAGAATTCTTGCTTTGAAAATGTGCAGTTAGCTCTGCATTGTACGTGGATATTACTAACACAGCGCCCATAGATTTTCATAAGTGCGTTAATGCTTTTAATCTATTGGAAAGACTGATGTTTAAGGAACATTATAAAAATGGAAAAGATTTTTATCCTTTGAAATAGGCATTCACAGATTTCCTTGTTTGCAAAATTTGTACTGGATTACCAAGTCTTGGGCACTTTTAAACTACCACTAAAGAAGCAAGTATACACACATTAACCCATTATCTGTACTAATTGAAAATGTATTGATATTAGTTGATTTTTGCCACTAATTTTCATTTTGAGAATAACATTCCGCACTCATGTTGATTTCTCAGACATCAGTTCTCCCACATTATGAGTAAAATTTCATTGCTTTTTTTCCAATTCTCAATCTGACCAATTCCTCATCATCACCTTGCTCCATAATAAACTTCATGAAGCCATTTTTCTAGAAGATCATAAATCAAAATAGCAATATCAATTTGTGCTTGACACTTTTTTATTTCATAGGTATTTTTAATTGTATAATTCATTTCTGTTAATAAAATGTCTGATTAGTTGAATAGCAAATGCTATTTAGAAGTTGATTTCTAAGGACCTGTGTGATGGTTCAGCGTACTAAGCACCTGCTTAGGCAAGCACAGGACCTGAGGTTCAATCCCCCGCATCACTTGCCACACTGGACCCATCCCTGTAATCCTAGCGCTGGAGAAGCTGAAAACAGGAGGATCACTAGAGTCCAAGCTTCATGCATAGTGAGATCCTCTACTAAACACATTTAAAAAGGAAGTTGATTTCTAGTTTACAAAATTTTAAATTAGAAGGGTATTAGCTGGAATCAATTTCCATCTATATTTTGTTTCAGTGTCAGGAAGGAAGGAAGGAAGTAGCATGGAATATGTGATTAGCCCCAAATGGATGAATTTAATTCAGTTGATAAATATAATTAGCCTTTAAACACCAACTTCATTTAATAAGGAATAATTTATAAGAGACAAAAGGATTTTATGCTAATTCTGGAATGATTTCTCTTTTATGAGTTAGCCTTCCTCTAGATACATGCAAGGCCAAGATAACTCGACTTGCACATTGTGTAGATTCCTTTATTAATGGAAAATTATTTCTGTGAAACATCAACCCTGATGGTTGTTCTGTGAAAGATTTTAACTCTGTGAAAATGATGCTAACATAAGCTTCAAATTGCAAAGAGATATTCAGTAACAAGCACATCTCATTCTCATGGAGATCCAGAAAACCAGAAGACTTTACAATGCCGTTAGCAGGACCACAGTCTGTGTTTCTCATTGGCTGAGAAAGCCAAGAACCTATTTATTTTTGTTCCTTAAATGCGTGCTACCTTTTAGTAAAAATCAGACGCTTGTTGGTAAAGAAAGAGGAAACACTGCTAGTGGTCAAACTTTACCTTTTGACCCTTGGCCACTTTGCAGTACTGAACTTAAATGAAATCGTTTTTCTCTCTTGTGGGGAGACTGGTCTTGTTCAAACTATTGTGCTTGGCTGCTGTATTCCAGAAAAAGACCAAAGTAGAAGAGATTTGTCATTGACATTTTAAATTCTTTGCACTCTGCAAAAGTTTGGGAGATACTTTGCATGAGGTTGGGACAGCTGAGTTTCAAGAGTCTAGAAGCTTATTAGTATAATGACCACTAAACAGAACTATTGCATTTTGTTAAATAAGAGTTTCTGTAGTAAACAAATTAAAACTAAAGGAGGCAACCTGACCATAATTTTTAAAATATCCCATGTAGGGTATTGATGAAGTTACATGGCTCATTGATAAGAGAATACTTGAACTGTAAATATCTGTGTTAATATTACAAAGGAATGCTGTGACATCCAGTTCTCAGTTGAGAGTTTAAAATCTCCTACAGCACGGGCTGAAGAGATAACTCAGTTGTCTAAGTGCATGCCTGGCAAGCAAAAGGACCTGAGGTTCATATGCCATGGTACCATATGCCATACCAGCATGCCACTGTGCTGGCCACCGAAACTGGGGGTAGTGGCACATTCTTGTAATCCCAGTACTGGGAAGGCTGAGACAGCAGGATCCCTATGAGTCTAAGTTGCATAGCAAGACCTTATACCAAATAAAAAAAATATTTTTAAATAGTAAAGCTAAAATATCCTACAGCAGCTATTTAAGAATTAATCAGTCATTAACTGAATTTTTAATGTAATTTTATCCAAGTAATATTTTTCTTAAATATCATCTATTCAGAGATACCTACTCTTAGCATTCTCTTCTGAATACCCCCTTTCCTGCCAGTCTGTTCTCTGCATTCATTCGTTGTTGTGCATGGAACTTGGCAATCGATGAGCTGGCTGGTGGAGGATTTAGTAAGCATGCAAGGTAATAAAAGAAAAATAATAGGCAAAGATGTTAAAAGCACCTGAAAGAAAGTAAATGAAGGGGTGTAATGACAAGACAGAAAAAAAAAAAAAAAGATATTCAGAAACTGATGAGTAAACTCTCTATGAAGTCAGTGACATCGTAGTCAAATGTATTTTTGCAGTTGCTCCTTTGTAGGATAACTTAGGCTGCCTCTGTCACTTGTTCAGTCTTCAAATTTCATTCCTATGTGAGAATTTCCCATTCAGGCAAGCAATGCTGGGCACCGTGCACAAATGGTCTCCTTTCCAGTTACTTCCTGATGAATCTTTTTTTTTTCTTCCACAAAGTATAAACATCTCCTTTGGATTTTTTGCTAAGCTCAAGACATGAAATAACTCGATTACCCCTTCAAATGATAGCCAGTGAAGTAATATTCATCGTTGCATCCTATATACACACTTTGTATTGTTCTGGAACATAATAAGAGCTACATTGCGGAGTTGGAAGTGCCAGCTGCCCGGTACATGTCTTCAGATTGGTATTTTCAGTATAAAATCAGCCATTTACATCAGTCATCTCAAACTGATTTGCACTAATAAAATAATAACAAGGGGACATGGTTCATCTAAATAAAATCAGTATTGTTGAGAGGCTTTTTATCATAGCATTTCTTCTTTAAGATACTGGATCTCTGGACTACTAGTAATAGTAGCTACTGTAACTGAAAAGGAACAAAGAATTACCAATTCAGAGCAGAAATCATAGGCACTGGGTCAGACAGACTGGGTTATCTCATCTAGATCCAAGTTATTCAATTCTACTTCATAGGACTTATGGGGAATGAAGAAATAATGTAATTCAGGCAAAGTGCTTACCATTAGTTATAAAATAGATCAATTATTTAAAGAGCAGAAACAATAATAATATTAGCATTATCTTAAAGGTAATGACACAAAATGGATTTAATCTGCCAAAGAGTGCATAAGGACTATGTATCAGGTAAGAAATGCTAAGCTACTGAACCACAAATTTTGTGCTAGTTTAGTAGAACAAAAAGTTTGTGTGTACAGTAGTCATAATACACAAATGGCCTCCAATAATTATTCCAGGTTACTAAAATCTAATTGCTCATTTAAGGTCAGTGGGTTAGCATCATTCCCATACATGGGAAAATCAAAAATACTCTGGGGAACAAATGTGAGGATTTGTAGACTGGTATGGAAATAGAACTTCTGCTAAGATTGTACTAGAAAACAATGATTAGTTACAAAACTACTGACAGTTGTAAGCTAGGCATCCATACCCCAGACTCTTTTCTATTTCTTTGGAGGAAAATGAGGGTTCTTATGAAAGAGATTTTTACAGCGTACAGAGGTCTAAAGAATTCGCTTATTTTTTGACTTTATGAGCCAAGCCTGTATACAGTTGACAATTTTGTGGTTTTCCTTTTATGGAATGAAAGCACTGGAATAAACAGTTCATATGATGTCTTCTAGTTCTCAGGAATATAAAATTAAATAAAACCAACTTGTTGATTAAATATAAGCTAAGTACTTAAGGAAAATTGTGTTTTCCATTTTCACCATCAATAATATTAAGTCAGGTTACAACAATCAATTATCAAATTTGCCCTTTCAATCATTTTTAAGGGCCATGGATATAGGTCATCCAGCTACAGGAGTGGTGCAAGCTCCTGCTTGGCAAGTATAAGGTCCTGAGTTCAATTTCTGGTACCAAAAAGAAAACATTTTTTAGAATACTACTTTATTTATATCAGTTTCATTTATATGTAAAATACCAAAATTTGCTAATATAAGAAATGTGGTGATTGATACTGTTTTAAACAATTTTTTTCACTTGGATTCAGCTCTTGTGAAATGAACATGGGAAATTAAAGAGAAAACAATTAGGTTAAGGGTCAAACTTTTTCATATCCTGGTAAAAATAATATGGAGCTTCTAGATGCTCATTATTTTTCCATATTTATCTACAAGAAGATAGGCGATTTTATTTTTCTTTCTCAGGCACAATATTTGCTTGAAAGAATTAATTTGATGAATAGCCTGAGGTAGAAAATAATGCTACAAAAACATAAATTATTACGCATATAACTAGAATAATTGATGCACGCTAACAGCTTTCCATTGGTGTGATAAAATACCTGAGAATATCAATTTATCAAAAAGAAAGATAGATTTAGGGCTTTAGACCTTTTGGTCTACAGTCACTGACTTTGAGCCCGTGGAAAGCAGTGCCCCATGGTAAGGTGCATGTCTCAGCAGAACACGCTTGCCTCATGGTGTCTTGGACTCAGATAGAGAGACAAGAAGAGGCTTGAGTCTTCATATCCCCTTTAAGGACTCGTCCTCTATGGCCTAACTTCCTCCAACTAGGCCTGACCTCCTAAAGGATCCTCCATCTTCTAGTGGCACCACAGGAGGGTGACAAACATTTGGCACAGGGGCCTTTGAAGAATGCTCCACACCATAATGATATGTTTTTTGAAATAGACTAGGCTAAACATTAAAGCCCCTCCCGTGTAGAATAGCACCTGGCATGACTGCAGGTCAAACATATAGACATATCATTCTAACTTTAACAGAAATATCATTATAACTTTCATATGTCAAGAGTTATATGCATGTACTCACTACAATATAGCCCAAACACCTAAAGTGATGCCTTATAGAGACATAGACATAATCAGATATATAGATATAAGACTAGATGAAGTCCTCATGTTTTCACTGAATATAGAAATGAATGCAAAAGTACGAGCACAGGGAGGCCATGACTGAATCCTACGTTACATAAGCAAGCCATAGACTAGTGAGATGCCTAGCAAACAGCTGTGGTTGCCACAAAGGCAGCAGGGGACACAACAGAATTTTTAACAGTTCTATTTGACAAAATTTTAAAACATAGCTCAATACAGATAGATTGCTCTGCTGTTTGGTTGCAGATGTTCTGCGTAGTGGGCATAGGCTCAACTGTATTCATTTGTTCGGTCACTCGCGCTTTTTTTTTAGTATTTAGTTATACCAAGTGTTTAGCACTGTGATTTAAGTGACAAATAAGAGGAACACAGATTTCACCCTAACAGAGCTTCTATCTCACAGACAAGTACAGACATATTACCAGACTTCAGACATGTGAGGCTCATGCAACCAAGAGTCTCCAAGCAGCTGTCCTTCAGTCATTTTGGTTGAACAAGGAAAATGCCTCTGGCGACCAAGGCTGTAAAGTTTATACCACGCAAATACTTTCATACCTGAACATCTTCAACATGCTGCCTCAGCAATCATCTAATGGTATTCAATATCTGTGCAGACTGAGTCTCACCTGCACATTTTTGTTGGGGATGCTTTCTCTGTAGTGGTATTTCCCTGGGAGCTGGACCACTTTCAGGGAGGAGCCAGAAAACTATCCCAGCATTTTCATTTCTCCAAGGACTAGAGACACCGGAAAAAGGTCAGAGCTACTGATACCCCTGCAATACCGTGTACAACTCGCTAAGCTATGGGAAAGAGCAAGCCCTTCTCCCCTTTTAGTTTACCACAACTGAATCATTGCTGCTGTACGAGAGAAGTCACAGTCTTTGTGTTTGCCCTACTCCAGGAGACTGGGGAAGAAAGTCTTCCAAATCCATCAGCTATAGACAAATTTTCCAGTAGCTAAAAAAGGGGCAGAAAGTAGAATGGAGAATATTCTTTCACAATTTATCTGATTGTGGAAACAATACCTTTTCTATTTCTCATGCTGGGATCATTAATGAAGTTGAAATGCACAGATCCAAGGCTGTCCTATCTTGTCTTAAAAGGAGTTTGTACTGGATTAAGGGTCTTTTCTGTTCCGTCAAAGTTTACATAAGCTTTCCTATGCTATTGAGGTAGAAATTTTTTTAATTCTGAGATTTGTCTTTTTTTGTTTTCTTAATATTGAATCCAAACTATGATGTTATCAATGCTTCTCTTTTGCAAGTTAAAGTTTCCAGAGGATGCTGTCCTGTTTTTTAAAGGAAATCTGCCTCAAACCACAGGGGATGTTGTGATAGATATTTTGAAATGTTTGTTTAGATTAAATATGTCAGGCAACCCTCAGCTGAATTTTGTAAACCATTGCATTTTATTTCAGTAACACAATAAAACTTCATTTACCAGGAAGCGAACTTATTTGTGAGCTTCTAATACCTAGGACAGAGTTATTCTAAGAAACAAAATTTCTGATTTTTATGCCCAAAAGAAAAGAACATTCAGGCTCTCTTCAAAGTTAACACTAATTTACATTCAGTTCCAGGGCACTTAGCTATATGGTTTTCTAGCACACAACAGAGAACAATCAGAGGCTTGCTTATTACAAGCTGACCAGAGAAGCAGGAGTCAGCCAAGCGAGGCTAGCAGAAAAAGGGATAGAGAAAAAGTACCAAACATTTATTTGAAAATAATAAAAAACCACCACAGTCTGGGACCAGGAGGCTGAGTTCAGAGAGAGCCACTAGCCAGTAGTTCTTGGAGCACTGTTGGTTCCCAGATAAAGAAAGCTCTGGGGACCATAATGATTGTATTGTAGGAAGGCAGGCAAGTTTGCAGCCTAGTTTTTAAGAACCCTCTAAATTTGGGATAATTTAAAGCTGTGTTAATTATAAAACTAATAGTCATCTGGAACAAAAACATTATTTCTTCAGAGTATCTTATCCCCTAATAAAGCCAGCTAAATGAGGCAATCATATGAGAAATTCATTTAAAAAGTCCTCCATGGAAACTTGCAACTATTCAGAGCAGAAAACAACCAAGTTTCTGTTTTCCAGTCCTTTGCACCTTCACATGTGCTGACATGCAGAGTTTCTGATATGCAGACGTTTCGATGTTACATTTAGTTCACTAAATTTTCTGGTGTTCACTTGGGTCCTTAATGCCTCAGACTCACAATACATGCAGCATCAGACCAGTCTGTGGCTGAGATTATGACCTCCCGGCATTCACTACGATGGATGGAAGGTATCTTCCTGTCTGCTCTATTAAGAGGATGAGGACTGAGGACTGGTACGAAACCCAGTGCTACCAAAGTGAAAAGGATCTTTTACACCACAGTCTAGGCTCATAGAGCAGGTTGGTGTCTTCTATCACTTAGATTAGTATAATTACATTCATATTTATGGACCCGGCTTCTACTTACCAATTTATTTCAGAGAGTGACTGTTTAGTGTTAGTAACAGAAAGTACCTGGCCCTAAATTATTTGTCCATGCTGGACTTCTATTTTTCTAATACCCAGTGAATATCATGGAAGAAAAATATTCAAGTAATATCAAACACTGAGGGTTCTCTGAGAGAATGAACTGGGTGTTTTCAGTGTCAAACTTGGAGGATAGACAAAGCCAATCTTTATTCTGCTAGAGGCTTTCAGCTAGAAAAGCATTCACTTGCAATTAAATTTTGATACTCAGGAATCAGCAGCGTACATGAACTGTTAACCCCTACTCAAAGCTACCACTCCTCATCTTATTGATTCCAAGTGTCTTATATAAAATTTTTGCATAATATTTTTTTCATTTTATGTATTTGGTACAGGTTTTCACTATGCAGCTCAGACTCATAGTGATCCTCCTGCTTTCAGTCTCCCCGTGGCTGGTATTACAGGCATGTGCCATCATGGCCAGACTCGTTCACTGGTTCAGTGTGCCCAGTGTGGGGCCAGCATGGAATGAGGGACCAGGGATCAAACTCTGGTCCCTGCACTTGCCAAAGCAGGCATTTAGTCCACTGAGCTATCTAGCTGTCTTGCATAATTTTACATGATATCTTGCATAATAGTTTTACTCAGAAATAAATTTTAAATTGTTTGACTTGTGAGAGAATTCTGAGATGTAGGTAATCATTTGAGAATTTAAGCATTTGAGATTTTAAGCATGACTTATAACCATCTTTCATAATTACACACAGCATATTTAATGGAATCTAAACTAGACAAGATATCTTGCTGTATCCTCATATTTATCATTTGACAAGAAAAGTACCATTTTTCTTTTACATGACAAATGATTCTGTGAATATTATTGCAAAGGACATTGTGAATTCCAGGACAAATTTATGAAGTATTCCAGACAAAATTATGAAGTGTCACAAATCTTACTTATACCTCTCATCCATGAAAAATCATTTTCCATTAATATTTACTCCAAACTTCATTAATTCTGTTTGAAAATATTAAACATTTGCATTTCTTATTTTGTCTTACTAGTAAATGTATTTTACATCTCCATACAGTATATGCAACCTATTTTAGAATATATAGAGAAGTCATCCTCATTAAGCATGTTTAAATAGCAGATATGAAGTATTTTATGTGTTTGCTAGTACCTATGTAAAGTAGAAATTCAATATAAGCAATCCATTTTTATCCTATGCTTTCCCCACTTTAACACTCAATAAACATTTGGTGGATGAATATTGAGTATTAATACATTCTGTTTGCCTATCTGAAGGAACAGGTACCTTAATAAAGCAGGAGTGACTTAAGCACTTAATCCCAATGGCATCAAGATGTTCAAACACAACTCAGTCTTCTCTGGTGACTATAGGTCAGTCGACTGCAAACACCAGGTGTGCCGTTAAGCAATCCAGGTTACTTTGTAGCATTAAATAATTTCCTGTGCTTCCCAATGAAGTAGTGTTAGTCCTTAGAAGTGTGTTATATAAACACCGACTATTGACATAGTGATTGTTCATATTTGCATCCTGCACCCTCCCTGCACTCAGAATACATGCCTGAGACTGATCATCCGGCTCATTGGCCATTGTGCCTAAAAATTGCAGATTATAGAGAAATCTTGTCTCACACAAGTCACCAGTGCAACTTTAGGCTCTACATAGCCCACAGAAAAATTCAAATATAAATCTAAAAATTTAGCAAATTACAAATATATTTTTAAAAGAGCCAAATATTCTACATAATTGTAGTCTGCCACTGAGACTGGAGTAGGGTTCATTTTGGCTTGACCAAATGAAATACTTCACAAAGATTTATACAGATCTTGAGATTTTAAATACGCTTCTCCAAATAGCAGTCAAGAAAGAGCCTTTCGTGTCCAGTATTCTTAGTATTTGTACATTAAGGGGTAGGTAGGAGATGTATGCTGTCCGTCTCTGTGCTCCTCACAGCTTCTTGTTCTGTACTTGAGCATCACAGATCTGAGCAGATGATAATTGAATGCGGTGGCAAACAGCAGGCTTCATGCCCCGCCCCCAATAAACAAGGTTTTATGCAATGATTCTAATGATTGTAGGAGACACAGCACAGTTACATGAAAATGGTTGGCAACTGCTTATTTGAATATGAAGTTATGAATAGTATATATGTGAATAATTCTAAATGTATCCAGCGCTTTTAGTTTTCTTCATGCTTTTTTTTTTTTTTTTTTTTTTTTTTTTTTTTTTTTTTTTTTTTTTTTTTTTTTTTTTTTTTTTTTTTTTTTTTTTTTTTTTTTTTTTTGTGAGCTCAGCTCATCCTAGGTGTAGGTGTGGAGCTGGTGTTTATGTGGTGATGAGGTTTGAACCAGAGTCCCTGCACACTTGCCTAAGCTTGCCTAAGCAGGTTGTTTAGATTGCTGATCTACCTCACCAGCCCGTTTTTTATGCTTAATTTTTTTTGTATTTTTTAGGGAAGGGTCTACAGGGTGTTCAGGGTCTCACTACTAGATTGGACTCATAGTGATCCACCTATCTACAGCCTCCCTACAGCTGGGATTACAGGCATGTGCCACCACACCCGGTCTTCACACAAAATAATTTTTGAGTCGATTGAAACTGTTAGATGTTTCAACATTCATTTGTTAATTGGTTTGTCTTTAAAGGCAATTCTATTATAAATTGATGTGTCTATTAAAAGCAGTCTTAAAGGAAAATATACTGTTTATTTCATATTTTTTATGTGTGTGTACGGGTTCTTTTTTTTTTTTTTTTTTTTTTTGGTCTTGAAAACTCCTAGTTTGCAAAGTCTCCTGTGTTTTGGTGAACAATATTACAGATATAATTTTAGAAATATGCACTTTATTTCATAAGTGCTCCTTTACTAGAGCCTGAACTTCCTAAAAATAAAATTGAAGCTGTGATACCATTCCTAAGTCTTCTGCATGTGGCTCTTTAAGACCTCCTGCTAGGAAATGCAAAGCCTAAAGCATCTTCTTCTAAAAGCCAAGGAACCAGCCATACAGACTGTCTTATAATTAGGTACTTGACAAACTGAAAAAGTATGTTGTTTTTGAACATGGTCTTCTGCATATTTTCTATTTAATGTTACCTATGATTTCATTTTCTTTTAATTTTTCTAAGTGTAAATTAGGAAAAGGTTGGACATATGATCTACTTTTTAAAAAAGTGAGAGAGAGGCTACACAAAAAGTAAAACGAGGCTTTTGGTATGCCACATAAATCTTACCCACATAATCATAGCAGACACTGGAGGGGCCAGGGAGATAGCTTAGTGGAATGAATGCTCACCTGGCCAGCACAAGGTCCTGAGTTCCATTTTTCACATGGCAAGCACAAGGCCCTGAGTTTGATCCCTGGTACCACAAAAAAAAAAAAAAAAAAAAAAAAAAAAAAAAAAAAAAAAAAAAAAAAAAAAAAAAAAAAAAAAAAAAAAAAAAAAAAAAAAAAAAAAAAAAAAAAAAAAAAGAGCAAGACCAGAAGTTAAAATGGATTATTATCCACCTTCTTGCTGTCCAAATGAAACACATTATTTTAAAATCTTTTACTCTGAGACAGAAAGTGGGATAATATTTTCTTTAGCAAATTATTCAGTTGGAGGTATTACTCTGTATACAATCATCACTTCAAATTAGACTTAGAGCAAGACTATTGTTTTTCGTTTTTTGAATTTTTTTATCTTTTTTTTATTTTTAATGACCAGCTCAACCTGCCCTGGGGGTGGGGCTGACACAGCATGTGGTGCCAGGGATTGAACTGTGGTCCCTGCAGTTGCCTAAGCTTGCCTAAGCAGGCGCTTTAGACCACTGAACCATCTCGCCAGCCCAGCAAGACTATTGTATGTCCATTACTACAAGTTGATGCTGCTCAGGGTTCACTTCTTAAGAATTTTCCCTGTCATCATAACCTATTCTCTGTGACAAAGAGAATAGGTCCCTTGTGCAGCAGCCAAACATCAACGCAGTGAATGTGCTATTCATGTGAATATAGTAAGATGCGGATCTTACCACTTTCTCTGTTTTGTAATGCAGACACTACAGGACTTCACAACATCCAGTTTGCCAAACCTGCATACTGGTAAGTTATCAGTCTGTTTCTTGGTAATTCTGGGAGATGGGAGAAAAAAAATGCTTACCTCTATAAGGAATAGCTCACCTCAGATTGGCTAGGCTTCTCTTTGTTAGGTATTTCTCAGCATGTATGTTGACCTTGTCTGGGCTGTGACTATGAGCCTCGTGATGCACTTCTTTCATTTCATGCCTGCAGACAGCGTTGAGACATTGCTAGGTGTTCATTATAACAGCTAACACCAAAGATGAGGCTGCTGGTAGAGCCAGTAACATAGCTGAAGCCTGGTTTGCAAGTGGCTGTTGCACCACGATGAGATTCAAACCTGAGCTTTACGTGAGAACCACCTTTTCTACTGTGACTCTGCCCTTTACATGTTTTTAGTTGTGAGTAAGCCACTACATAATAAATCACAATCGGTGTCCATAAGGTTAGGGACCACACCAAATCCTGTAATCCTCTGCCTTAATGGTCTTTTAGGAGGTCCAACAGACCTTATATCATTTGAACTTGCATTTGAGGTCAGGGAGATAGCTCAGTAGAATAAGTGCTTACCTGACAAGCACAGGGTCCTGAGTTCAATCCCCAGTACTACAAAACAAATATTAACAATAATAGTGATAAATAAACTAGCATTTGAACTCCCGAAAGCTCATATTCTGAGGGTACAGCCTATTTCTTACATCTGCCTCTTCAGCACATGAAAATCTCTTTCAGAACTCTTTCAAAATATGTTCTACACTATTATTATTATACTGTGTCTCAGGTATGAATGGAATTCTTTCTATATCGCCACTTGAAGGGTCTCCTCCAGGAAAAATTATAATTTGAAGATCGGAAACTAAGAATGCACCTCTTGTTTGCAATTGCTCAGTTTCCCTATTTGTGGTTATCTGTGGAGAATATTCTCCTGGAAATGGAATCCTTAGTACAGAAACTACAATATTGCCTTCCTTTGGAATCCAGATCTAGTGGTACTTTCTGAATAACATATGTGGTTCATTTTTGTAAAAAGTCTCTGTCTCACTCGTAGACACCTGCTCATAAGTCTCAGGCGATGCACTGTCATAAAATCTCATTACCAGCTTACTTGTGACACATGGATGGGAAATCCTTTATCTTGTCATCTAGCTCTGCGATTTCTTCCTCTCCTGCTTCTTGATCTTTGTTTTCGGGTAAATGGATCTTCCATTAGTGCTTTCGGTGTACATTCTTGTGATGCAGATGAAATTGCCAGTGTTAACTCAGACTGAGGATTTCCCACGTGTTCTCTGAGTTGTCCTGGAAGTGATCAATTTCATGCTCTGAATTTGGTCTGCCTGAATCACTACTGCTTGAGCTGCTCCAATTTCTTAATGCTCAAGATGGACGCTAGTTTCACCCACTTTCTGCCATAGATTGAGCTTGCTCAACGCAGATAAGAGCTGAACTGCGCAGTGGGACCCTGAGTTTGCTCAAAACTAGAAAGTTTCACTGTTTCTGTTACACAACAACCATCTGGAAACACTTGGGCCCCTGCTTCCTATGGCAGCCCCTGCAGTTCGCTGTCTTTTAAGCAACTCTTCTTCTTCAATTGTGCCTCTTACTCCTGGGAAACTCACATCCATCCTAAGCTTGTGATCGATCTCCTGTCAAGTTGTTCAAAAATCAATAGGCAGCATCTTCCCCAGGGAGTCGGTTGGCCCGACTTCCGTATGAGGATGCAGATTCAACTTTTTCAAGGCTCTACTCTGAGCTTTCCATCTACAACAGATGAGAGCTTGCCTCACTGTTCACAGAGTTCAATACACGACTAGGTTTCAGTTTTCTTTATTTCCCATTTCTGCATAGCAAGCATTGCTTAACCTCCGTAGCAAGGAGCCATTGCTGAGGCCTCCTTCAACTGTGCCACTAGCATGTTATTTTAAGTGTCTAATTTTTTCTTAAGCCCATGTACAAAAATAATTAGTAAAATTGTCATATGGTTACTTTATATTTATTTTCAAATAAACTATAAAATGAAGTCTGACACTGAAAGAAAATTGGTATTTTGTCCACTTTATATGGGAAGGAAGTGAAATGGCAAATCAAGGCAGCCTCTGCTCATTCTACCAAAATGAAATATTAAGTGCAACACTAATGTAAAAGTGGGACTATTAGCTTCTACAGCTCTGAGAGGCTCAGTTGAATCATTTATGATCAACTTCTAACATGTGACACACAAGCTTAAATACCAGATGGTATGTCTCATTTGAGTGAGGCAAAGTACAGACATACAGAATAACAAAAGGTAGATAGAAAGGGACAAGGAGATGGGTCTCTTGCACTAGGGAAACGGTCCAAGTGAACAAGAGCACGGGGCAAGGTGGAGGAGGGTAAATAAGAAGAATAAAGGTGTGCCCTATGTGGGAACCTAATAACCTCAGTGTACACTG
>PVJA010028140.1:0-27888 GCA_004027025.1 Myocastor coypus
TTATTAGACACAAACTATTATTAGTTATAAAAGATTTGGTTGCACAAAATGCCACATGGGAAATAGTTTGGGATGAAAATTTTAGATACCATAGAAAACAAATACAATTGGATAAAAACATACACACATAAATACATATATATGTATATGCAATTACTATTGTATATATAACATATGCACATTTGTATAATCTGTAGTAAATGAAATATATAATTATTACTTATATTTTATGTGATATAATTCATATGCAATTTTACACATATCAGGTATTTTTACATTTTCTTTACAAATGAAACAAACGTCCAATATATGTCCAACAATGTCATAATAAAATGTCCACAAATATTACTAAAATTAAATTTAAAAATTAAAATTCTTGGAACATGCAGATATTACTCTAAGAAGAAAAAATAATTAAAATAAAGCAAATAATTAGGTCACCTTAAAAACTTTAAAATATAATACATTTCAACACACTTCTCAGATACTTTCAAGCAAGTATTTGAAAGTTCTAAACAATAACCTTGAACTGTGGCCACCTATACAATTTTGCAAGTGACCAGTACACATTTCTCTAAAATACTAATTAGTCATTTTCACGAATATAACATGTCAACACAATGGTAAATCTCAATGAGTTGCAAAACTTGTATAATTAGTATATGTGTGTGGCTTTTCATGTTTATATTTTCCTCTTGATAATCTTAGATCTCGATCCTTGAAGCTCTACTTAAGAGTTGTTTTTCCCAACACAATGAAGCTCCAAAAACATAAGTAGACTCCAGCTGTCCCTTTGTCTTTTAGCATCCTACAATTCACCTGGTCCCCAAGAGATAAATGCCAAAGAGAACACACTGTTGGTGCTTGTGTCTAATGTAGTTTCACACATATGTCCTTACATGGCTATAACATGGTAGCTTTTAGTAGAGTAATACTCTTTTTCCTGAAAACAATCAAAAAATAGGGATAAAATACTAACAAACGCTATCTGTGAAAACACTGAAGAGCTTTGGTGGCCATGAAGATATTAGAAAATGTTATAGTTTGTATCTAATTGTCCCCCAAAGACTCATGCAGTCATGGACTCTTACAGTTTGTGATTAATTCATCATCCAGTGCTGGAACTGTGGGTGTGAGTGCTAGACCTGCTTGGGTGAATAGCTTGAATACAATATAACGAAAGGAGAGAGGCTTGCTAATAGCTGCAGCCACTGTCCCTCCTTTTGGCTCTTGCTCTTTGCTGTTTTCTGTCACCTTGAACTGCTGCCCTTTGCCATGTGCCATTCTTCACTGGAGTCATCTGAGTATGGACTGAAACCTCCAGTGAGCTAAGTACGCCTTTCCTTCACTAATTTTTGGGTGTCCAGTATTTTATTCTGCTCAAGTAATGAGAAAAAAGTAACCAAGACAGAAACCAAGGTCAACATTTTTTTTAACTTACACAGGGTCTACAGTCTCCCTACACAGATCAGATTCATAGTGATCCTTCTGTTCTCCTGATTTCAACCTCCAAGTGCTGGGATTACAGGCATGTGCCACCATGCATTGTCTCAATCTCTGACTCAGTGTGCCCAAAGGGCAAGGCTAGCACGCCTGCCAGAGACCCAACCCCAGCCGCTGTGCTCTGCCTAAGCAGGCACTTTAGTCCACTAAACTATCAAGGCAATCCCCAAGGTCAATTTTAGAAGGGGAGTTCAAGAAATTTGCCATAATCTATATGATTATGGCTAAAGGTGTGAACATTGAACAACAGTTTGTCTAAAAGTGACAGACCAGACAGAAGAGCTTTTTTTTTAAATCAACTGCACAGAGGTAGAGAAGGCAAGAGTGAGAAAGATGTATGAAGATAGCTGGGCTTAGAGGGACAGAATCATAAGAGAAAGCAAAGTGAGGGTGAGAATGATATCCTGTGCTTGACAATGGATGAACACAAAGCAATTAAAAGGTTTGACATATCACCTATTAGTCTCATGGTTCTGTGATGGTGGCCCCAATACCTGTTTCAAAACCTGAATAATTACAACTTTGTGCAAAGAACAGCTGAGAATTACACAGAAAGATGGCAAAGGACTGAGATCAGCTTTGAGTTGACTCCACTGCTGTTTGGATTCAGGTCACACATTCTCAATCTTCCTGCCTGGTAAAAAATAATATCCATCCTATTTGGAGAAATACAATGTTTTCAAGAGCTTCTCCAATTATTATTTTTTAACAAAAGAGTCCATCATTCAATCAAGAAGTGTCTAATTCAAAGAAAACAGACTCAAGGGAAAATAGATAATAGTACTAGATTCCCTTTATTCCAGAAATAGTAATAGCTCCCCTGTTACTGCAGATATTAGGGCTATCACACATCAATATTAAAACAATGATGGCTGTTATATTCAAAGTAAATGACAGGATGATGAATTTCACTAAAAATAAAAAAATAAAAAAACTGGAAACTTTAAGAAAGAATCAAATGGCAAATGGACATTCTAGAACTGAAAAATCCAACAGAGAAGGTTAATAGCCACTGTGTTACTATTGACGAGAATGAAAAGAAACGAATCTTAGCACAGTGTAAAATAATTGAAGCAGAGAGCTGAATGAGTGAAAGGTATGGGAGAAAGGAGAAATGGGAAAAAAGAGAGGAAAAGAACATGTCATGTTGAAAGGGTGTAATAAATGGATAATCATATCCACAGATCAAAAGAAAAGAGTATTATGAGTGTGGTCAATGTGACTGCTTAAGTAAAAATGTTGGGCTGGGGAGTTAGCTTCGAGGTCTAAGCACCTGCCTGCCAGGTGTAAGGATCCGTTTTTGATTCTGAGTGGGAAACCAGTTATGGTGTTACACGCCTGTAATCTCAGCACTGGGGAGGCTGAGATAGGAGAATCATTGCCAATCTCAGCTGCAAAGAGAGATGAATAAGTAAAATAAATAAATAAATATTTATTATGGAAAAAGCACTGACATGGGTTCCCCTCCAAATATACCCCCTCACTTTAAAAATAATTATCGATCTATCCTACCAATTTCTGAAGCAGTTCTAGTCATCTTCCTCTGTGTCTTTCATGCCCGCCTGAATGTCCTAAACTGATTCAAAATAGCTGCTTTGAGCCGGGCGTGGTGGCGCACGCCTGTAATCCCAGCACTCGGGAGACTGAGGCAGGAGGATCAGTGTGAGTTCGAAACCAGCCTGGGCTACAAAAGTGAGCTCAAGGCCAGCCTGAACTGCATAGTGAGACCCTGTCTCAAAAAGACAAAAACAAACAAACAAACAAAAAATAGCTGCTTTATCTACTAGAGTCCGACATCTCCACCAGAAGACTTTTGGATTTTTTTTTTTAATTTATTTATTTATTTTTTGTTTCAGAACTTTTGTTTGTCTATTCACCCATCTCTATGGCCGGCTCAGCCCGCCCTGAGGGCAGGGCTGGCGCAGCATGTGGTGCCGGGGATCGAACCGCGGTCCCCGAAGCCGCCCAAGCTTTCCCAAGCAGGCGCTTTAGACCACTGAGCCATTCCGCCAGGCCCAGACTTTTGGATTTAATAATCAGATTCACTGCATTGATGGATACAAAATCAGCACTCAAAAGCCAGTAGCCTTCCTGTACACAAATAACAAAATCACAAAGAGAGAAAATAGAGAACCTGTTCCTTTCATAAAAGCACCAAAAAACAGTGGACTAAAAAGAATAAAAGGTTAAATTAGTTAGGAATCAATCTACCAAAGGAAGTAAAGCATATCTACATTGAAAACTACAGTATTCTGAAAAAAGAAGATGAAAGACAATACCAGAAAATGGAAATACAACCCTTGTATTTCAGCAGGAAGAACAAACATAGTAAAAATGGACATGCTCCCAAAATTGTTATACAGATTTAATGCAGTCATAATCAAACTACCATTACCATACCTCACAAAACTAGAAAAAAATATTCCTATAATCCATTTGCAATACAACAAGAGCTAGAATAGAAAAAAGAAACAATTCTCAGGAACAAAGGCAAGGCAAACATCATAATCTCAGACTTGAATGTAACTACACAGTTACTGTGATAAAAGTAACATGGTACTGGGAGAAACACACACACACACACACACACACACACACACACACAAAGACCTAAGGATCAGTGAAACAGATTAGAACTTGCAGAAACAACTCCAAATACACTCAACCATGTTATCTTTAGAGCTAAACACACTCACTCAAAGAAAGCCTCTTTAATAAATAGTTCTGGAAAAACTGACTTTCCACATGCCCAAAACTAAAACTAGAATCATTTCTGTCACCATGCACTAAACTAAAATCAAAATGATGCCATGTTGCGCCCACTCCAGGTGGTGCGCTGAGCCAGTGATGAAGTTGAGGTGTGGTGGTATGCTCCTGTAATCTCAGTGCTGGGGAGGTTAAAAACAGTGGGGAGGATTTCTAGGTATTAGAGCTGTGTAATGAGACCCTGATTTTAAGCATGCATGAAAAAGAATTAAATTGAATTGAATGAAAATCAGCCAAAAAATCTCAGTCTTAAAAGAGAACAACTAAATCTTGTGGAAAGAAGAATAGCTAGGTGTCTTGAAGACATAGATGTAGGCAAAAACTTAACCTCAGTGGCATAGTAAATACTACAAAGTATCAACAACCAAACTCATCTTATTGAAAGGCTTTTTCACAACAGAAGAAATCATCAATAGAATCAAAAGACAACCCACAGAGTGGGGGAAAAAATCTAAAGCAGTTTTTCTTTAGCCAAAGGATAAATACATAGAACATATAAAGAAGTTTTAAAAATCAGATCCATTCAAATTTAAAACCCCATTCCATAAATGATCTCTAAAATTAAGACACTTTTCAGAAAAAAAGTACAAAATAAAAAATAAATGAATGAAAAAATATTCAAGGTTTCCGATCACTGTAAATTAGAACAATGCTGAGCTGCTATCTCACTCCAAGAAGAATGGCTATCATCAAGAAATAAACCAGTAAATGCTGGTGAGGCTGTGGGCAAATAAGAATTATTCTTCCCTGTTGGTAGGATTGCATACTGAGTCAACCACTGCAAAAATCAATCTGGAGATTTCAAAAAAAAAAAAAACTTAATTAATTAATTAATTAATTAAATAAAACTTAAACCAGAGGTTCCATGTGAGCCAGCTGTTCTCCTTCTTGGAATCTTCCCAAACGAATTAAGAGCATGATACCACAGTGATGTATATGCTACCATATTTATAGTAGCACAGCTTGTAATACTCCATCAGTCAGTAAATAGAAAAAAGACATAGTGCTTTTTATAATGGAGTACTACTCAGCCATAAAGAATGGTAAGTTTGAGACAATTATAGCTAAAAGGATGGACCTTAAGACCATATTCTAAAGTGTAATAAATCAGATACATGGATATTGCATTGCCTGTGTGGTATGAGAAACTGAAGGTGTAAATAAGAATCAAAATGTGTAGTAGATAACGTGAAATAGGAAGAAATTGTTCAAAAATAAATGGGAACTGGGAGAAGTGAATAGAAAAAAGGAATAGGAGGAAAGGATGAAATAGAAACAAAGGTTTTGTAGGTAGGGATGGGAAGAGTTTGAAGTAAGATGAATAGGTAAAAAAGAGGAACTAATTTATATCATATAAAAATGCAGGTTCCTTATGGCAAATATGAACACCATGTACATCTAAATTGAAACAATAAGATTAACTAACAAAAGAAAGAAAAAATAAAAGAAAGAATCACAACCAGAAATGTAAAACTCAAAAAAAAAAAATCTGGAAAATAAAAAGGTAGCATCGTTTCTTTTTATCTACCTTATTCACCAGGCCTAGTCTTAGAAGTCTTCTCCTTCCCCCAGACCAAACAAGATGTGAAAGAAAAATATTGTGAATCAATTCAGGACATTGAGCCCACCAGGACAGAGGAGATACTCACAAAAGAACTTCCCAAATGGCTTTAGAGAGTGGCAAGAGCAAAGGGATGGGTGTGTGAAGAGAGGGTGCTAGCACATTCATACAAAGATTAAGGTGGACTGTACCACATAACGGAGGGACTTCCATGGTTAAGGGGACTTATGGCACTGTGGGTTTTACTGCAATTAGTGTTTTGCTTTAAACATTTGAGAATTTCCCAAAAATTCTACAACTTTTGAAATCACGAAACCAGACTCTCCAAAAACATTTAAGAAAGAAAATCCCCAAGAAAATACAACTACATGTGTCACTCCAAAACTTCTAAAACCCAAAGACCAAACAAGAAAATTGAAAAAGCTGTGAGAGAAACGTAGCACACAGGAATGCACAAAAACCAGAGTAAGGTAATGACACCCTTGAAATGTCAAAAGGAAACACCTGCTAATGCAAAACTCCAAACTGAATGAAGATGTCCTTCAGAAGAGAAAGTAAGATGCGTGAGATTTAATCAAACAAAAACTGAGGGGACTGTTAATGAACACCTGCACTAAAAGACATTCAGTAAAAGGGAGCGTTCTGGAGAAGAAACTTTGTTAAAGATACCCAGCAAAGAAAACAAAAGAAAATGAAGAAACGTGCCATAGAAAGTGATTACATACATTGACTAATATAACATACATCGGTTAATATAAATGAGCCCTGGTCTTTCTCCGCCCAAAACACTTTCATTCTTATCATACGATGCAGAAATTTTAGATGAGTTCTAGGCTTTGTACTATTCTCAAGTTGACTATCTTCAACCTACACTTGCAAATCTTGTTCTGAAAGTAATGAATATGTGCCCCATCTTACCTGAATTATGTTATATAGGAGTTCTCTTTCGCAAGGTTAATTTTTGTACGAATGAGCTCTGTGCTAAGCTGTAACATCCTGATGGTTTCTACTGTGTTGGAAATCACCTAACCACACACACACACACACCTTTTAAGTGAACTAAAGCTAGTCCATGGCTTTGGAATTTCCTTTCCTTACATGGTATAGTCCCATCTTCACCACCCGAGGTCATGAAATGTGACCAACACAAATGTACTTCATTTGGCACAGTTCTCACTTCTCTGAAGAAAGAGAGCTCCCAGGAGTGGGTATGGAACTTTCCATTGCACTGTCATCACCTGGACCACTTTCCCTTCATTCTGCTGAAGACGCCTGATCTTAGAGGCTGTCTATGGACTCCTAAAAAATAAATCAGCTTATAGCTTAGGTTACTACTGACATTCCTGGTATGGAATTTGTCCCTGAAGAAAGCAGAATCCTTTGCCATATTTGTATTCAAGGGATTGCTATGTCCAATTTGTTTTCTATATGTCAATATCTGAAGGTCAAATGATATATGACCTTCATTTAACTTACACAGTAGAAATTTATTCTGGTGTTTTCTCAAGCTATATGAATTCTTCTGATACTGTCACAACCTGTCCCATAAGAACTTTGAATATATTGAAACACCCTATAACAGTATACTTGTCTATTTATTTTTTTAAGAATTTTTTATTTTTTATTTTATTTTTTTTTTCTTGTTTCAGAATTTTTGCTTGTTTATTTATTTATTTTTATGGCCAGCTCAGCCTGCCCTGAGGGCAGAGCTGGCACAGCATGTGGTGCCGGGGATCAAACCGCGGTCCCTGCAGCCGCCTAAGCTTTCCTAAGCAGGTGCTTTAGACCACTGAACCATCCTGCCAGGCCCTTGTCTGTTTATTTAATGACACTACGCTGACTGGTTTGGACATATAAGAAGCAATTACATTAGAGGACTTCCTAACATCCAGGTATGTAAAATGGCAGGAGACAATATGCCCCAAACCTATAGGCTCAACAGCTGGGTGACATTTCTGGGAAGTAGAGGTTACCTTTATACAAGCTCCCACTGGGAAGTGAACACAAAATGCATGCTGACTCCTTTAGATCTTAAACACAACCCAGGTAGCATTTGAAGGTGCTGATCCACCCACTTATTGTCCAGCTAAAATTCTGAGCACTCATTTGATCCATGGTGTAGCAGGTGCTGCTGTCATAGAGGCTTTGGAATCCAGTGAAGCGCAGAATAGCTACAGCAAACAGAAATGCTGAATGGAATTTCTGGAATTCCAAGTTAGCAAATAATGTTGCAATCCCTGGAGACACTGGAGTAAAATAATGTACCCCTCTAAAGTAACAACTTGCATCCACAAGAAAATATTTTAAATTAATATGAGATCTTGGAAGAGATTTACAATCTGATTACAGGACAAAACTAACAACCTGAATTACACCATGAACTAGATGTTTTCTCATCTCCTGAGTCATAAATTTTGGGATGTGCAGAGGCAGTCCATCATGAAGTGAAAGTACTGTTATATGCTAAAAGAGATTTTATAAAGGTATAAGGAACAAGGAAATTGCATGAACAGAATACTTTTAATGACTAAGCTCTTCCAAAAATATGCCATCTCTCACAATACCCTTCGCAAACTCATGAGGTAGTCCTAATAATCGGTTTACAAAGAAAGAAACCAATCAGACCTAGTTTGTAAGTAGTGGCACTTGACACACTTTTACCAGTCATAGGGTTACTAAGCAACCCCAGTCAAGACTATCTGAAAAAAGATGGCAACAATAATAAATATTCCTATTGCATCCACTGTTGGGCAATATATCTAATTATTTTCTTTCCATATATGGAAATATAGAAATTTGTACTAATTTTCCAGAAACAGATGATTATCTGACTTTGGGATCAGTGATTTGGAAAGGAAAATATCAATGAATTAATTATAAGAAATTCAGAAAGAAAATGATGGGATGAACCTTTTAGGTGGGCCTAAGAGGATACATTTGTTCTCTGATATTCAGCACAAAAGGAAAGTAAAATCAGAGGTAACTCTCAAATATTAGGTAGACAAGTTGATGACATTAGATAGTCCTTTTTCCCTTTCATACTGTTAGTTATGCAATGAACTAACACTTAAAGTTCTACAGACTTAAAATGAAAGTCACATGTGACCCAATCTCAAGATGGCACCTAATTAAAGAATTTTTTCTCATCACTACATATCTAACCTTTCCACATGTCCAATAGGTCATCAATTATCAAGGAAATAATCCCAGACAGCTAATGGCGGTTTTGCTATATGAAATGCTTACCTATAATCTTGAGAGTATTAATACACCTGCAGTATGGGGTATATCCTGGTAAGGATTTTCTTTACTTGTTCCAAATTTTCTGTGTGTTAGCACCCATGAGCTACCACTACCTACAGAATGATTGCATGCCTTATTCACCATCATACTATACCAAATAATATAGATTCCAATCAAACAACTCAGTGCTATATAAAAATGTAGCAATGGATTGTTCCCATGATATTTATTAGTGCTATGCCATATATCCTCACAGCAGATTCATAGGGCTAAAATAAAATGACCAATTGGTGACTTGCCTTCATAATGTTCTATATGCTTTCAACTCATGACCAATCTGTGGTACTGATTATTTCATAGCTGTAATGTATACAACTGGAAAGAAGTAAAAGGGGAATTGTTCCACTCTTACGCCTAAAAAACTCACACAGTATTGTCCTAGTTACTTTTTACTCATTGCTGAGACAAATACCTGACACTCAAAATGAAGGAAGGAAAGGTTTATTTAGCTCACAGTTCATGCAGGTTTCCATTCATATTTGGCTGGCCCAAGGCTGAGTGGAACAGGGTAGAGAGCATCCAGTTCATGGTGGTAGAACAGCAACAAAATGCTAACAGAGGTAGCCAAAAAAAAAAACAGGGCAGCAGAGAGCAACAGCTCTAGTCTGTCTCTCTGTCTCTATATTTCTATCAGGCTCTCTGCCTTAGGATATCCGCCCGAGACCACACCCACATTCCAGCTCTACTCAGACCAATAATCCCATCAGTACTAAAACACATAATCCCAGAGACTCATGACTCAAGTCTCAATCTATGGAAGTCCCCGCCCAATGACTACATGAGGCTTTGGAGGGACAACTAGACATAAACCATAACAAGTATTTTTCCCTCACCTTGTAGAACCTTTGGATTAGACTAGTCTTGAGCTGTTAGCTCCATAAGTAGGAATACTACCAGTCAGACTCATAAAAAAGTCCTCCTTGAATAAGAGTAGAGCTTCCTACTTCACCACTTTGGATTTCTCTTACATTATGTCAAAAGGCACAAAGGTGAATTATTGGTCAACAACAGCTGTCAAAAGGAAAGAGGATTACGATGGCAGGAGGGAAGAAAATGACTAGAACTAGATTTCCTGGCATACTGCCAAGGTCTTAAATAACCTAAAAAACAAAAGCCACCCAGTATACACAAAATCATTGCAAGAAAAAGTATTTGGTTCTTTAAAATCGTTTATTTATTCATTTATTTATTTACTTGGTTCAGAGACTCACTACACAGCTTGGACTCAGCTTGGACTCTTAGTGATCCTCTTGGTTCAGCTTTTCCAGAGCTGGAATTACACACATGTGTAACCACACCCAGTTTCAGTGGCTGACCTGGCACAGAGCTAGCATGGCATGTGGTACAGGTAATCAAACCCAGGTCCCTGCACTGGCCTGGCGCTTAGACCTCGAGCTATCTCCCCAGCCCAGAAAAAGCATTTGAATTACCTCAAAATATAAAGTACTCTAATGCTATAAAACATGAGGGCAAAGGAAACCTAGACTAGGTAGAGGAAAAGAATTCTACAGATCATTTATGGTCTCGGCACAGGTCCAGAGACAACAGGCAGCAAGGGTAGAGATTGTTCTCTTCATTTTTGTTACTCAAACACTGACACCCATACATATATATAACATCGTGTCCTCTTCTTTCCCTCAGTTATTTTATACAGAATATAGTGGCAGCTTTATTTTAAATTGGGCATTTAAATTACACCATAGCTTGTAACTGAAGGGAAAGCATCTAATTTCCCTCAAGGGCAAAGGTAGAGATTGGCCAATAGAAGTCAGAAGTCAGGGTCTCCTGGGAGCATGGGAGATAGCTCCGTGGCACAAGTGCCTGCCTGGCAAGTGCAAGGTTGTGAGTTCAAATCCTTGTCCCTCAAAAAAAAAAAAAAAAAAAAAAAACCCTCAGGGCCCCCGACCCCCCAGTATCTTACCCAATGAAAGTGTGAGCATCTTCCTCAGTCCTGAACAGAACTGGATTTTATTTAACAGAAGCATGATGTTATCATGGCTGTGGTATGGGAAATGTCCTCATAAGAAGAAGGAGAACACTGAAAAGCTAGTACATAAGCCAGTCGGTTACTGAGCTGAGCCTCTGCACCAGTCACACCCACCCTTATTCTTCATTTTGCACAGTATTGCGAGCCTGGAGTCTGTCTTTCCCTCTGGCCTTCTGGTAGATTTAACTGGTAAGAGGCATTAGCAGGGTGAGAGACAGGAAAAGAGAAAGAGCTGTGCTTATGTGTTGTCCCTCAATCCCTAGTGGTGGCATAGGAAATATTTGTAGCCCCTGTCTCAACCCCGCCGTCCTTCTTCATAGTTCCAACACTCACTCTGGACAGTGATAACAACAGCAGCTTTCCTTCCAGCAGCTCTAGGAGCAGTGGCTACTCCTCACATTTATCAATTTTTGGGCCACCTCCCATTCCAACTCACTGCATCTTTGAAATAAGTAGAATGTGCTCATTTTTCTCTGCCTATCATGTCTGTCATTGTCCCATTCTGTCTATCCTTCCTGGATATTTAAATAGCTCAGGTTTTCTGAATCAATGATTTTCACAGTTTCTTGAGGTCCTGAGAATTTCCAGAAGCTCCCCTCAGGGTTTCAGCTGAGAAAAAGCAAAAGGAGCAGAAATGGAATTGTTTGGAAAGGGAATTGTTTGGAAAACGCTCCTTTCACTTCAACTGTGTTCTTTGTTTTGTGTGATTTGTTTATAGTTCTTAGAGGGATTTCATCAGAACAAAAGGTTTTGTTTATAATAAAATGTTTGAAATTGTGGATTTTTGCCATTGATAAGCATGTTGAATAGAGCTTGGTCAAAGATAACAATCTGGCTATTGCCTTAGTACTCTCTACTCTATTCTGACCAGGAGTTGAAGGATAGACTCCCCCAGAAACCAAGCTCCTATCATTTCATTTCTTACCCCACCTCATTCCCTGGCCCTCAGCTTCAATCCTTTTTTGTGTGTGTGTGAGGTGGTCTCACCCTCAAAAGCCTGACTAAAAATTTCCCTGAACATACTGTGTATCAGAAGAGTGCGTTTATTCGGAGAACCTGCAATAAAAATAAGCCAAACAAATGACTACTGCATCGCATGTCCTATTAGCAAAGTACTTGTGTGGGAACAAAATGTTGTTGTTGGTTTTGTTTTCATTTTTTTAATACAGTCAAGGCCCCAGTGGGGCATGAATGTGGAATATCATCCCATTTTATAATATATGCACCATAATCTTCTTAAAATGAGTTTTCACTTCAAGAAACATAAGGACTTAAATATGAGCAGCCTGTTCTGTGCGCTTGTGTGTTTGGCATCTCATTACACTTCAGACCATTTTGTCTTCTTAGAACAATTGAATATCATTAGTGGAGGCATATTTTGTTGCCAGAACTTGCTTGGTTGCGATTGTGCTCGTTAAAATGTGTCCATTTGCCAGCTGATGGATGAGGATTCTGAAGGGTGCCTGGTGGGTGAGCATTTGAATATCAGAACTTTCATCTCTTTCTTCCAGGGGAAAAAAATAGCCTTGCTACCAACCAATGGGAAACATGAATTGTCCTTGACTCCCCTCCCTCCTTTTGTCTTCTTTGTATAACACACAGTTTGGCTCACTGAATTTCTGTCAGGGCCCCAGAACTGGGCATGATAGGAAAGCATCAGAGTCAGGCAGATCAGGAGGCAAACACAAGCACCGCAGCTCTACTTGCACTGTGACCTTGAGCGAATCTGAGCTCTCTGGACCCCTTGCTTAATAGGTCTCCAAATACTGTCTTTCAGGGACATGACCGTGAGATTCCCAAATGCAACTAGAGCAGCTACACTGTAGTGACACAATGACCAGGAGCTGGCTGAAATGACATCCCAAATAGATGCATCTACCGATTGCAGAGGACTTCAGAAAATCGAGAGAGACAGTGCGGCAACAACTGAAATACAACTGGCACCAAAATATGCGGAAAACTTTTAGAACCAAGACCTAAAAGACACAGCACTGTGATGCTCTATAAAGTCACCAGGAACACTGTGTTAGCCTTGAGTTAGCATAAACCGCTGAACTGTGTTCCTTGGCGAAAAATAAGGTTTGGTTCCTGTGAGCATCTAGTCACAACAATCAATGCCTAACTTTGATGCTTCTGCTTAGGGACAACTTATCTAGCACATACACACTTGATTGTCAACATTAAAATCACAGACAACAGCCATATAATTTGTGCTTCAGTGAAGTTCGCCTCATACACCTTTCTCCATAGGGCACATCTCAGCCTTCTTACTTATCTTGCTAAGCAATGCTAGACAACAAAGCAGCACTGCGTTTGGAAACCATTTTAAGCAACTAAAACACAAATGAAAGACATAAAGTACAAGAAATGTCAAAAAGTCATAGTAAGTAAGTCATGACAAGGACACCGAGTGTCACCCTTTTCAACCTCAGCTAAACACGTACATATATAATGGTTGGAATTCTATATTCTGTGTATGCCTATGTCCATAAGTGACCACAGAATGCTGTGAATATGTAGAGATTGCAATTGATTTTAGAAAGTAGACTGTGCCGGGTAGTCCTACTTGTCGTCATAACTGGTTGAAAGGATTCCTAGAAAAGCAGAAGGCTTGTGAGGGCACTAACCTCATCAGGCTCTTGCTATCACTGAAAACTCTAAAAGATTCACCAACACTTCCTTGTGCCATTAATACGAAGGTAGCTGCATGGGGTGTTAGGCAGCAGGACCCAGTTGGAACAAGTGGTTCCTAGAGGCATAACCTCTGTCAAGTCCTGGGACACCTCCTCTCTCACTCTTTTCCACCTTTCTTTGTTTTCAGAGACCTGAGTACTTTTTCTCCACCAGGCCCTTCTGCCTTGTCTCTACCTGGAAACCAGATGGCCATAGATTAAAATGTATGAAATTTATCCTTAATAAACCCCTCCTTCTTTGCTAAGTATTTTATTCTAGCACTGGAAAAGTAATTACTACAGAGGCAAATCCACAAAACTCAAATCATAAATACTGAAGATAAGGTTTTACAGTGACTTTCTTGGAAAAAGGAGGAATCGACTCAAAATAGGAAAAGAGGGGTGAAAGTCCAGGCAGGGAGGGCCACATCAGCACAAGGATGAAGACACTTCACAGTGAGGATCAGGGCATTAGAACAAGTCCTATGTTTGAGGAACCATTTGGATCCAGTGACCACGTGCCACTTAGGCTCACTTCCCTTAAGGCCTGAACAAATGTCCTTTATTTAGAGTGACTTTTTCAGGCTTCCACATCCACAAGAGCATCTACTTCTACTCCTTTCTTCTTAAGTATTTTCCCATTCATTACTCCCAAAAAAGCACACTTCCGTGACCTCCCATGGGGGCTATTTTGTTTTTGCCGACTGTCTACAAGTCAGAAGGGAGACTCCTTGAAGTTACAGACTTTATTCTGTTCTCCAGCCACAGCAGAGTTCTTGTGACAGTATGGCTGTCACTATCTATTGAATGAAAACATGAATTACATGATCTAAACCATGAAACACATTAGGAAATACTTCTTGAAGAGAAATAAACAGTTATTTGAGAAGTCTGATTAAATGTTTAAGATTTATAGTCTAATGTCATATACAAATGAAAGAAAAGAAACTGTTCTTGCCCTCACACAGTAGGGAAAAGACAAGGATAAGGGAAAATGAAGTGAAAAAGAGAGAAAAACATTCTTACAGATCATCCTCAGCTTGCAACAGGCATTATAACTAAGTCTAATCGTTTATGTAAGAAAAATTGTTTTGGCTAAGACACAGGTCTTTGGGGTTGTAGAGTGAAGGAAAGGTGAATGTAGATTAACGTTGAGATCATATTCTCAAAGTGGCTGTACTTACCAGTCAAAACCAAGTAGATGCTAGTCTTTATCTAGAAGCCGTTATGAATGTTTAAATTCAAAAACACGGCAAAACCAAGCAGGTGAACATATCTGATCGCTCCACGTGTTCAAGGTTCCTTTTTGCTCAGTCTCCTCAATGAAATTGGCAGAGATCTATTCTTAACCAAAACAACTTTCTGGCCATCTTTATATCTATTTCAATTGCAATTGCAAACCCCATTGGATTGACAGAAATCTGGGACTATCAACGATGCCTAAACTGCAGAAACTTTAGGGTCCAAGGTCTTGCAAAAATTCCAGTGTATCTTAATAACTAACAAATTAAAATACTGTCAGTCATTAATACTGTAGTGTAAATTAGTTTATCTTGGAGTTTGAAGCAGTAATCAGGTAATTTCAAGCTATAATTTTATAGAATGAGAAAACTGAGATCCATAATGGGAATCTAGTTTTATAGCCAAGTTAGTAATATGAGACAGAACAAAAACTACGATATCCCAGCATTCAATTAACAATGTCATTGTCATCCAAAAGCTTCCTAAATGTGACAACTAGTTGGGCTGTTTAACACCATGCCTTGTTAAAATTATCAATTAGTAAGTCCTTGTAAGGAAAAGATATAAAACCCTTAACAAAAAGGAAGTATCTTAATGGGAAAAGATGTAAATAAGGTAGAAATGTATTAACTCCAATGGTTAATTTAATTAGCTCTTCTCACAAGGTAAGTTCCATATAAGGTATAAAATCCTCCTATAAAAGATTTGTGGAATAGGGTAGAATGGGGGAAGAAGTAGATTGGGTTGAAGTTTTTGGTTGTTGTTTTGTTTTGTTTTATTTTATTTGCAAAGGGTTATTCAAGAAATGATTGAACAGCTGAATGGAATTATATCAATGCAACCAAGAAGCAAACTAGGAGAATGTCAACAGCAACAGAGAGAAAATATCACAGAACTAGATGTAACTATATCTAACAAAGCTCCCACTCAAGGCATTGGAGTTTGGTCATCCTTCATTGCTCAGCGGTAGCATGTACCCAAGACGCTAGGTCCTCAGAGGCTGGCCCACAGCTACAGGGCACCAGTTCTTCCCATGGGCACAATGAAAGCTTTAGACAGTCACTGAGAAAAGCCTGAGAAAACTAGGAACTGAAAATGCTAATGAGAACACTGATTAGACCTACCAAGAGGTGACAGATGAGCTGATTCCTTAATAGGAGAGTTTGGTCTTGTCTGAAACAGCTCATTCCCATGCTGCCCATAACTGTATTGAATTCTCTCATTGCCTTCACAACCATTTCTTCCACTGGGGTAGGGAGAAGGATGGGGAGGGGGAGGAGGGAGGCCAAGAGTCAGAGACAGAGATAGAGAGACACAGTAAAGGAGGGAGGGACAGAGACACAGAGAAAGAGAAAGAGACAGAGAGAGAGACAGAGACAAAAACACACAGTGAGAGAAGGAGGGAGGGACAGAATCAGAGAGACAGAGACAGAGACACAGAGAGACAGCGGGAGACAGAGACAGAAAGACACAGTGATGGAGAGAGGGACAGAATCAAAGAGAGAGATAAAGAGACAGAGGAGGAGAGAGGCAGAGAGATACAGAGATAGACAGAGAGAGGGAAAGAGAGACAGAAAGACAGTGAGAGCGAGGAAGGGAGGGAGGGACAGAATGAGAGACAGACAGAGAAACAGTGAGGAAGGAAGTGAGGGAGGGATGGAGAGAGAGAGACAGGCAGAGAGACAGACAGACATAGAGACAGACACAGTGGAGGGAGGGATAGAGACAGACAGACAGACAGACACAGTGAGGGAAGGAGATAGGGAGAGAGAGAAAGACAGAGAGACAGAGACAGACAGACATAGCAAGGGAGGCAGACAGACAGACAGGCAGACAGACAGGCAGGCAGGCAGGCAGGCAGGCAGAGTCAGGCAGGCAGAGTCAGACAGGCAGATGGAGAAACACTTAGAGATAGACAGACAGACAGACACAGTGAAGGAGGGAGGGAAAAAGACAAAGAGAGAAAGACAGAGAGTGAGAGAGAGAGAGAGAGAGAGAGAGAGAGAGAGAAACTAAATATTTAATCTACTTCTTCCCCCTATTCTACCCTATTCCACAAACCAATAAATCTTTGTCTCACTGGAAAAGATGTTATAAACAATTAAACTTCACTATTATTGCTGGATGTTGCCTTAAAATAATTTGTAGCATTTTGTCTTCAACCTGTTTTTTCTTTTTCTTTTTTTTTTTTTAAAGTATTGTTCATATTCTCTGGAGCATTTAAATTATCAAAATGAAAATTTCTCTTCTTATCCACCATCATAGAAATAATTATTCTTTTCTCTAATTTGAATACAGTATTAGGAAACCCATTTTTGCTATGAACTGGATTGGCTTGCAAAAGTTCAAGTTTCTAACAAAATATCAGTGAGCAAATCCTGTAGGGAAACAGTTTTCTTTTCTGGTAACTTCCAAATGGAACTCTATTTGCCATCATAGCTGTATCTCTCAACAATCTTTGATCACAGAGACTTTGAGGTCCAACCATAGAATTTTATACAAAATCATAGTTGACTGAAGTAAACAACTGATCTTCTAGTTGAAGGCTGTGCTTTCTTCATTTCTCTTCAAGATGGATAAGGCAACTGACTTAGGGAAAGGAATATCATTCCTCTAAACCATGGGTCATTAAATCATAGCCCTTAAACCAAATCCAGTGAAACAACTGATTGATAAAAAGTTGTTATTTGTATACAGCCACTTTCACCTATTGACATATTGAGTATAGCTTTTCTTGTGCTAAACAAGCAGAGCCAAGAACTAGCCACAGAGCCCGTATGGTCCACAATGCCAAATATATTTACTGTTGACCCTTGATGCAAATTTGTTTGCCAATTCTTTATCTAAACCAGCATAGCATGTTTTTGACACAGATATTTATATATTTAACAGGAGTTCTAAGAGTGTCTGCTATCTACTGCTGTTTAAGTAATTCCTTACATGCCAAGTTCCAGGGAGGACTACAGCGCGGAGAAAGGACACATTTCCAGTCTATTTCCCAATAGTCAGTAGCTCAGGAAATCCTACACTAGAGCTTCCTTTTAACTTTTGAATCTCTTGTTCCCTCTTGTTTCCTGATTTATCCTCATATTTCCTGAAACAGATTTTGGTATTTTTCCATTTGGCTCTTGCATTCTTCTTTCAGGCAGCCAGTATTTATTCTTGGCATCACTGTTTCATTCCGCTCTTGCCACTAACATTGCGTGTGTTTTTCTGTTCTTGCCCCACTGCTGATACCAGATATCCAATTCCCATCTCAGTTTGAGTACAAGCAAAACAACAACAACAAACATTCTTCTCGGTTAAGTGATTCAACTCTCAGGAGGTCTCTAATTGTTGCTGTTTGATGCCAGGACAAATATGATATTGAAACACCAAAGCAACTGTCTTACCCAGTCATCTGGAGGTCAAGAGAGTTTACTCCAGGCTCAGAGAGTTGTTCTCTGGGATCATCCAAGACACATAACCCAATGGTTTAGGATAAACTTGGTCGCTAGGTCAGAATGTGGAATGTTCGGGTATGCTGGCTAAATTCATAATCCATATCATTTTCAGCAGAAAGGAAGATTTCTCGCCACCTCTATTTTTCCAAACAGAAAATAATATTCACTCTGATGGAAAGAAGAATTTTCATTCACCTTTGCCTTATTTAAAGTGAGAAGTTAAATGAAACTAGATCTTCTGTGGACAACCAGCTCAAGCTCCCTGTATTTCAGTGGTGCAACCTTCTTTGATTATTAAGCTATACTCAAATTTTCACTATGTAATCATAATATAATGAAAAATAATATTAGCAAGTATAAACTAATAATTTAAAGACTCATGTGGGGACATATCTATTTTATAAAACAAAACAGGTAATAAAGTATGCATGTTTGATCTATATTGTATAAATTTCTGTGCACAAATAAGTGTGCATATAGAATTACCGTGAGTATATATGCACATATATATGGCAGCAGAACTACTGACAATTGTTCCCAAAAGCAAGCTTACATCATTTATAATAGATCCAAATAAGCTCACTTACTTTAAAAACTTCCAATAATACTCTTAAATTAAAAATATAAGTATATAGTATACTTACTATAATGACTTTAGAAACCAGATATGATTTGAATTGTACCAAGTACCTCTTCTTTAAGAGATAAAACATTCATAAAAATTCTTGCAAATTTAGCTAAAGTATTAAGCTGTGAACATCTTTATCAGTAGAATCCTGTGCTATCCATATGGCCTATGGCCTCAAATTGAGAATGCTTCCATAAACCGTTATTCTCCTTAATTGCTATTTAGACACAGGCTGGTAATGACTCTCAGAGAACTCCATGAGTTCTTTATGTGTCACATTCATCAGTACGTGATCAACATGTGACACCTGGAATTCAACTCCTTCCAGAAAATTCCTTCACCTTTGTCTCCTTAGGTGGGGATTGTACTTCACATCAGAGAGGATTATTGCCTATCTTTGATCATCAGGTTTACAGAAGCTAAACTGTCCCTAATTAGAACCATAGCTCAACTCAACCTCTCTCAGACCCGATCTAACCTAACACTGGCTTTTACCTTGTCTGTGACTGTCAAGAGTACCTCAGAAATGTGCTTATTCAAGATGTATAATAACTCCTCTGTAAAATTTGCATCACCCAATTGTTACTGCCTCTGGGAAACTATGAAGCACTTCCAACAGTTCTTTGCAGGCTCGTGGAGTTGCTCTCAAGGAGATAATGAAGATATGTGTCAAAGTTAAGTGAAAGTAAACTCCAGGGGGTAAAAGCAAATGCAGCCTTTGAGCACGATAGAAACGACAAAGCTGCAATCTAAGGACAAGCTACTGAGAGCACCTGATGATGTAGATGTATGCAGCCTTGTGGAAGGGAAAACTCAAACCAGACTTTGGTCAAAAGAAAAATAATGGGAAAAGCAAGGAGCTAAATATGGCTGTTGCCAAGAAAAAGTGGCGAGGACATTTTGCAACCGGTGATGAGGAGGGGGATACCCTGAGCTTTCTGTGCATCTGAAGGAGATGACAGCACAGAATCATCACTGCTAGTGATCTCTCCCGAGGTGAGCAGCTCGGGCCCATGGGTAGCAGCATGGTCAAGCCAGAGCTGAGAGGAAAAGATCAAGGTTCACATGCGAGTGAGCAGGACTGAGTACACAGTAACAAGAATATATTTTAATTATTTCCATTGGATAGTCATCTTCCTAGACCTAAACTGACAGTTTCTGCATGGTAGGGGCCACTCTTGGTGAGTGTTTGTAAAACAACACATGCAAAACCCTGTGGTGTTTTGAAACTGTTGCACTGTTATGCATTATTTCTTATTTAAAGTAATAAAAATAAATAAATAAATAAACAAAATCTTGTAGAAATTCGTAAACAAATTTTCATAGCAAGTAAATATCTAAAACACATGGACACTAGAGTTCTGTTGACCTACCTAAATCAAATATATTTCTACATGATAAGTTTTTTATATGTGCTCTTCATTTCAAATATTTTCTATTTGTTCTTTCTTTCCTATTCTTAATGTCTTCTTATAGTCCACATAACTCTATAAGATAGCTTATGTTCTTTCAAATACAAAATAATCAGATGAATCAAGAAAAAATAGTATTTACATGATGCAAAGATAGTATTTATATGGTAGTACTTATATGATGATTACTATTACTATCATTATTATTATTAACCTCTCACTAGTTCTCCCTAGTTAAACTGATGTGTACTTGTTTAATTTCTAAATCACAGTGAACCTTGAAACAAAATTTTAACTTTTCATATTTCTTTTACTAAAAAAATCAATTAAGGACACAACTAAAGGTAACCCCCTCTGAAATCTGGAATCTATCTTTAATGGCCAAATAGTGATTTTTGGATTTGTCTATTTCCTGGTGTTCCTGTGTCTCTTTGTCCTACTACCTCTATTCCACCACAAACAAGCTTAAGTACTCAAAATGAAGAAAACGGGTCCTTTAGGGCCCTAAGCCCTATGAATCTTATGTTTACTACAGATTCATTACTGATTATTTAGAGGCATCTTGAGTATAGAAACAAACATTTAGATTGAGTAACTTCCAGCAATGTCAAACTAACTATTAACAGAACCAAATTCTACAATGTCCTGCTTTTTCTTGAAATATGTGTTTTGGTGTCTAAGCACAGCAAGATAACCACTGCGTTTAATAAAATCCTACCAATAGAAAATAAGCAGGAGAAATAAAAATGAAAAACTGAATAATTTAATATTGCAAATGCATACAAATTCACCTCAAAGATGATTAACCAAACAGTAATTAATTAAGGGGACACCACATTTTATTTGAAAGCTCCTAGGCACAATTGTGGATGAAGAGATGGGAAAATTTTAAAGTGTACATAATTGTTGAATAAAGAAAAAAATTAAATGTCCATGCAAATGGAAAATTTAGAAAGAAGTATAAGTGCTAATATACACAATAACTTGTATGTATACATACACATAGAAAAAACTATTCATCTCATTACCCTAAGAGTAGGTGTAAACTTAGTATGTTAATGCTCTGAAATAGAACAAGAGCCAGAATCAATCTCTAGCCTCACTACCAATAAGTGTTATGACCCTGGAAAAGTCATGTTATATATCTGGCTCTTTTTCACTTATGAAAAAAGAAAAGTACCTTATTTCTAAACTAAAAAGTTTGCTATACTATGAATACTATAACTTTTGCTATTTAAGATGACTTATGGATCAAAAGAAGTCACAAATATTTGGAGATTACTCATAAACTAAAGGGGCAGAAGCAACTGTACTCTCGTGAAAGTGTCCTGTAATAACCTAAGACCCAGGCCAGGAGAAGGACACTGGGCTTCAGCTCAAAGGGGGTTTGTTTGTTTGAGGTTCTTACTGTCTGAGCCAGGGATTATGGCACATGATTGTAATCCTAGCACTTTGGGTGACTGAGGCAGAAAGGCTGCAAGTTCTAACTCAGCTGGGCCATTTTACTGATTTAGTGGGATTCTGTTTCGAAATAAAGTATATAAAGGACTTCAGATGAAGTTTAATACGAAGACCCTGGGTTCAATCTCCAGTATCTTAAAAAAAAAAAAGAAGAAGTCCCTAGGATTTAAGAAGCTTTGAGAAATAGTATATGTAGAAAACAACCCTACTGGATGAGAAGGCTTACCAGCTATTACTTCACTGTCTTTTGTGAGGAGGATGCATAGCACAGTGCGCAAGAGTCCAGGATTTGAAGGTGAAGAAAGATCCTGGCCCATTTATGCGGTGTGTCCCCTTGAGCACATTAAAGACTTAAACAGAAACAACAAAAGTAATATTACCATCTGAATTAGGGAATTAAGCAAAGTAAATACTTAAGAAAATGTAAATATACTAATATTCACATTTCTATGGATCTAGCAGAATCGCGTTGATCAGTACCTCAGAAACAATAACATCACTCCCCAGAAAACGTAATTGTTTTAACTATATCAAAATGTCAGCATGCTTATATTTAAAGAGTATACTGTAAACAACTACTTTGAAAGTACGACAACCATTGTTCATTTCCTAATATCTTGCTTGAAAATTGTGTACTGTTTTTGATGTTTTTTTCTTATTTATTCTTACCTTTAAAATAAAATAAGTGTATACTTTGCTCTGTTTTATGTCATTACATTTGAAAATGACAAGGAAGCAAATTATGGTCTTATAACAAACTGTAATCTATAACATATTTAAAATTAAAATCTTGCATTCAAACTAAAAAACAACATGCTAATACAGTTATACCAGTTAATTATGTAATGCCATCAGAGCTTTATTTTTAAAGGTATTATTAGCCAAAACCTAGTCATTGTGCTGAAGAACTCCATGTTTAGCCTTTGCTTTTTCTTTTTTTTCCCCCATGTATTTGGCACAGGGACTCATTACACAGCTCAGACTCATAGTGATCCTCCTGTTTTCAGCTTCCCCAACACTGAGATTACAGGCATGTGCCACCGGGCCTGGACTCCATGGCCTGCTCAGCATGCCCAGGGGCAAGGTCAGGAAGGCAGGTGGTATCAGGGATTGAACCCAGTCCCTCCACCTGCTTCAGAAGGCACTTAGCCTGCTGTTGTATTCTGTCAGCCCTACATACTTCACTTTTGATTTAAACCATCCTTCTGAGAGGAAAGATCTCTATAGTTGGTGGCATCCATGTCTTATCTTCAGTCCTATGGACTGTACTTTGTGCTGTTTCTTTCGCATATAGGTGAAAGTCATTTCTTCATCTGAAGAAGGGTGCAAGGTTCTGTCTCTCTCTGTCTCTCTCTGTCTCTCTCTCCAACCAGGGATTGAACTCAGGACCTCATACTTATCAGGCCTTCTCCCTCTCCTCTCTCTCTCTCTCTCTCTCTCTCTCTCTCTCTCTCTCTCTCTCTCTCTCTTTCTCTCTGAAGGCATTGGGCTGACAGTTCTGGGTCAGACTGAGTTTAATCTTCTCCTTTCAAATCAAATTATGGGGAAAATGCCAAGGAAATGGCTCTGTAACAGCTGGCATTGTTCAGAAATCACCAAGCTTGGTGAATTTGTAACATAAGTGTCTGAATTTTGGAGAACAGCAGACAGCTTCCCCTCTTGGGTTGATCTCTGAGGAACTAATGACTGAATGACTCCATTTTGCTCTCCATTCAATGCCTGGCCCTGATGACTGGAGAGACTCTTGGGTTCCGGAGCCTCTCCAGAAGCCAGCCTGAGTAAAAGCTGGCTTGGGGGGGGGGGTCCCCTCAATGCTTCTGCTTCCTCCTTAATAACCGTATGACTTGTAAAATTGGTGAGGATAGAGTAGGATAGATTCATGTTTCACATCCAAAGAGATCCATAGAAACTCCCCTATCAAGAAGCTAGAAAGTGACAAAGGCAACAGAAAAAGCTCAGAGGACAAAAGCCAAAAACAGAGAAACAAATCTAAAAATATTATTGAATAGTCTCCACGTTTGCATTAAATACTAAAACATTAAAATTGATTGAGGTTGTGAATGAAGTGAATTACTTAGTCTTCCATGCATTAAAATTAATTTTTCATCTTCTCCTCCAGGCCACTTCCCACTGCCTTTTCTTCAAGCCCTCTTAATATTTTATTTGCTGAAGGGAAAAGGTTTCATTTTAACATAGTGGCATTCCTGGGACTGGCTGACTATCTCATTTCCAACACTGTGAGCGTATTTGTTACGGTTTACGTCTAGTTGTCCCCCCAAAGCCTCATGTAGTCATTGGGTGGGGACTTCTAGAGTTTGAGACTTGATCCATGATCCCTGGGATTATGGGTTTTAGTACTGATGGGATTTTGGGTCAAAGTAGTTCTGGGATTATGGGTGTAGCCTAAGGCGGGGGCTAAAGGGGAGAGCCTGAATGTAATATAAAGAGAGACAGAGAGACAGACTCAAGCTGTTGCTCTCAGCTGTTGCTGCTGCTCTGCTGCCCTGATTGACTGGCTTCCTCTGCCACCATTTTGCTGCTGTTCTGCCTCCATGAACTGGATGCTCTCTGCCCTGCTCCACTCAGCCTTGGGCCAGCCGAATATGGACTGAAACCTCTACGAACCGTGAGCTAAATAAACCTTTCCTTCCTTCATTTTGAGTATCAGGTATTTTGTCCCAGCAACGAGAAAAAGGTAACTAATACAGTATTTCTCAGTCCAAGTAAAGCAATGACATGGAATGAAAGGTGTGCTGCACACGTTGAGTTATGGCCAGACTCTCCTCTAAACACTTCCGTCTCCCTATCCATTCTTTTGGCTTTACAATGCAACCCTTGTGTTTTTTTCCTCTGCCCTCACTAACTATTAGTGTATCAGTGACTTATCAAAAAATAAAATAAAATAAAGGAAAAATAAAAAGACATTGAGACCTTCACTTTTGAGTTAGCAAAACCAACTCTTAGTTTTCTTCACATTCTTTTTTGGGGGTTCTGGGAAGGAAGCAGGGATTTAGATCCGACAACACATGATAGTCCCCAATATCTGAACTAACATGGATGCTCTCTTGTAGTTCAGAAGTGAATTCTAGGTGTCAGAGTAGAGTTAAAAACAACATGGACAAGTGACCCAGTGAATCACACAGTTGCCTGAATCATTGGAAATGATTTTGGAGACTTAGCAGAAAATGAAAAACACAGCTTTCACCTCTGGAGTCATAAACACATGGATTTCTTGCTGTAAGGAATGTTAATGCTTGTGAACAAGAAAGGAAATAGCGAATGTCTCTGTGAAATAGAGTGAAGCATTAAACCCTTCATCACTCCTTCATGTATCCTTTCCTTACGATCACATGAAGAGAGCAGTGATTTGTGCATGGCTGGAATCACCAATCTAGAAAAGAATTCAATGGAAGTCTATTTCTCAAATCTTTCTTCCAACTACAATCCATGAAACAGAAGAAAACAAGGGAAGTAGACTTGCTTCAGTCAATGCAGAGTTAATGCCTGGTCCTGTACCAGAGCCTTCTTTCCCAAGTTTCTTATTTTTGACCTTTGTATATGTGGAAGAGGAAAAATGGTTCCTGTTCCCTCTCAAGTATGGTAGCATGAGACTAGCAAAGTAACCAGATGAATACAGCATAGCAAGACTAAAGGCATTTTTATTGATGTCAGTTTTACACCCATGAGAACTTCACAGAAAAGAAGGAAAAACTCATACAGCCATTTGTACTATTTTTAAAAGACTGATCAACATATGTATGTTCCTGGACAAAGGAGAAAGGATTCGGGTTCCTAGAGATTAAAAATTGTGCTGTGCAGCAGATAATGACTGCTTATAATTGTTTGTCATTGTTATGGTTTATGTCTAGTTGTCCCCCCAAAGCCTCATATAGTCAGTGGGCAGGGACTTCTATAGATTGAGACTTGATCCATGATCCCTAGGATTATGTGTTTTAATACTGATGGGATTATCGGTCTGAGTAGGGCTGGGACTATGGGTGTGGTCTAGGGCGGATATTCTAAGGCAGAGGGCCTGATTGTAATATAGAGACAGAGAGACAGACTAGAGCTATTGCTCTGCTACTGTGTTTGGTTGGCTGCCTCTGCCACCATTTTGCTGCTGTTCCACTGCCATGAACTGGATACTCTCTGTCCTGCTCCACTCATCCTTGGGCCAGCCGAATATGGACTAAAACCTCCAGTAATTGTGAGCTAAATAAACCTTTCTTTCTTTCATTTTGAGTGTCAGGTATTTGTCCCAGCAATGAGTAAAAAGTAACTAAGACAGTCATGAAGACTGGAGTCCTCTCTGGTCAGGAGAACTGTACTCACTTTCCTAACATGGCAGATGAAGCTGCCTTATGAAAGGAAACTTGTGCCCTGCTTTTATGACAAGAGAAAAGCGAGCGACTCTTTTGTGTCCTGATGCCCAGTGGCTTTGGCTCAAAGTAATACATACGCAAAGCAACAGACTTGAGGGTAACATAGCCTGATCCCTTCACAAAGGTGAGTTTTAGGGCAAGTGATGCCATGTTCTCTCTTCTTCCTTTGCTGTTTTTATGGCACTTTAGATAGCAATAACCTTCGTGCTGAGCTGTACCCTGGGATATACCTGCCTGTTGGTCTGTCCATCTGTCTGTCCATCCGACCTGTCTGTTTGTCTTTCCGTCTGTCCATCGTCCATCTGTCCATCCAACCATCTATCTATCTATCTATCTATCTATCTATCTATCTATCTATCTATCTTGAAACAGGGTCTTGTTAAGTCCCCAAGTTATCCAGGATGTTTGAACTTAAAATGTGCTTGACTCTGCCTCACAGATTTATGTCTCCTGGTTTTTAAAATGCATTATTTTTTTAATCAAGTCACTTGAGGTCAGAGGTCAGTGCTGAAGCCATGTCATTTCAGGTCATTTGAATCCAGAGACTAGGATGTAAATAAATTACCTGCTTGTAGCATTGCTCTTGACCTGATTCAATATTCAAACTAAAATTGTAGTGTGCAACATGGCTCACCATCCCTGTGTATATTTTACTTTTAATATGTTAGTTCAACCTATTCCTGTGATACTCTCAGAAGCCAAAAGTCATTAGCCACTCTCAACCTACAAGAAAATGTCACAGTTGCTTTATTGACCCCAAGTGCTATTACTAACCATGCCTGAAGAACAACGGTCAGCACTCCAACTGCTACTTTTGGGCTCTATGCATTGTCCCAACTGAGAGAAAAGGAAACAATGAGCCATTTCGTTCCTGATGGGCTTGGCTTAGATGGACAATTCCCAAAGCTTCAGCAAAAGCAACCACTGACTCACATGATAACACTCATGGTTGTAAGAATCAAGGGAAATTCTACGACAACTAGCTTGGGAAACTAAGGTAAATAAAATTAACACTTTTTCATGTTATGGAACTTTCCAAGGTCTTTCCTATCTTTTTGAGCTTTGCAAACAATGAAAAAGTACAAATATTAGCCCTACTATAAGCACCTAAGACCTGGGAAACATCCTTTAAGAATTTCAAGTGGTTACTGCTACCTGGAATGCACCTTCCGAATCCAAGGCTTTTTCTTATGGCGTTTCACCATTCGTCAGGCTTGCAGGGGTGTCTGGGAGGAACCAGGAGCCGAGAAGCCAGTCCTGTCTTCTTCCCACTGTCTTTCCTTAATCTATACTGCATGTTCTTCCACACTCCCATGGCCACTTCGCTGTGAATGTGGGAAAATCGCAATATGCAATTTTTCAGCTCAGATCATACCTATCGCTTCAAGTCTAATCCTTTTGACCTGCCCACAACCTACCTGCACTATTTTTACATTAATTGCAACCAAACTGTTTCCTCTGATCACACTCATCCATTTTCTGTTTCCATAATGGCCATGAATCTTTTAAGATCTTGTCTCTGCTTATT
>PVJA010028141.1:0-27878 GCA_004027025.1 Myocastor coypus
TGTGTGTGTGTGTGTCTGTGTGTGTCTGTGTGTGTGTGTGTGTGTGTCTGTGTGTGTGTGTGTGTGTACAGGGTCTACAAGGACTTCTAGTGATCCTTCTGTTTTCAGCCTCCCAAGTGCTGGGATTACAGGCATGCACCACCATGCCCACTCTCAGCAACTATCTCAGCATACCCTGGGGCTGGGACCAGCACTGCATGCCAGGAATCTAATCCAGGCCACTGAACTTTGCCAAGCAGGTGCTTTAGTCTGCCCGAGCTATCTGGCCATCCCTAACTGCATGATTTCATAAAAAATAAAATATTTCTGTAATAAACCTGGAGGTCTACAATGTTTACTAAGAACTTTTCATAATAAAAATAACAAATTATGAAACTACAAAATACATCAAAAATATTAAATTTCCTGTCATCCTAAATGAAGTTTTATTTTCTATCTTTCATATCCCAATTATTTTAATTTTAAATCATATATAACTGAATGAAAAGATTCTTTCTTTGAGCTAAAAGGCTCTTACATTCCTGGTTGGTGCCTTACTTCAAGATGACAATGTGATTCTCACATAGAAAGGATCAGAAGCACAAATATAAAAGTAAGGTAATAGACTACAAAAGCATGCTAATATAGAATACATTTCTTTAAAGTGATGAGGACCCTAAGCACTGAGAAGAGCATCATATCCAGCATATTGAAAGCAAAGTTAAAATTCATTAAATGCACGGCACACATTTGGCAATACTAACTCTATACAGTAATTTGTAAAGCTCATACAATTTATATGCTATCTCCATTTGCACTACAAATTCTGACACAGTCATGAGCTGGCATGCTGATCACTGCTGGACTCTGTAGGTCTGGATCCACATTGCTGTGTGCTTGCTAATTCACTTTGTCTATTGTGCTTTTGACATGTACCAAATCAGTCACACCTCAGTAGAAGCAACATAGCACAGATTGTTGAAAACCACTGAAAAGTTCAATAAAGATGTGATAGCCCAATAAATTTTACATAACATAAATTACGCTCTCTTCATATGGTCCTGAAATTTACAAGATGACAGTTCATCTTGCTCTTCTCTACTACTCGTAGCATGCAGTGACAAAGCTTAAAATTGAACGTGGAGCTTTTGCTCCATTGGTTGGATACTATTGAGGTAGACTGCGAATGTCATATTACAGACTTTCAACACTATCTCACAAATAAATAGATGAGCACATTCTATAATGTGACAAGTTTCTTGTCACAGTTGTTTACCTTTCATAGATAACATTAACTATGTTAACATTAACATTAACTATTTAAAGCTAGATTTTTTTTCTTTAAATTCTGGAAAACTACTTTTGGAATAATTTTATCTTTTAAGCTTCACCTAACTGACTGGCTTTCTTTTTTAATAGACTTGTAGTATTCACATTATTTTACCATGTAGGATGGGTTAGGTTTGATTTTTTCGTAGGTGTTGTACAAGGCACACCAAAACATGCCTATTTAAAAGAAAACAGAAATGTTCACTCTTTCATATAACTGAAATGACACATTTCTTACTTCATTAAAATGAATCACTCTTTCTCTGGTTTGGCTAGATATTTTGACATCGTTAATACTCTAGAAAATACACTCTCATATCATACAATTCTTTACCAAGATTCTGTAAACTGAAGGCGTACTGTCCATATGCCAGTGGATGTATACTGCTTCTGCTCTGTTTGAGATAACTTGTTCACTGCCACCTAAGTTCTAGTGCCAGGAATCAGCCTATTCACCTAAATTAGTACAAACAGGCAAGACCAAAGCTCTTTTGAATTTAGCATTAAAGTTTAATACAGCATGAAAACATCCAGTTTAATCATGACTAAGAATTATAGTGTTTTTTGAAAGCATCTTATTACTGTCTGGTTCCCTTCTACCTGAAGCATCTATGATCTATAAAATCGAAATGAGCTTAATGATAAGAAATGATTCTGACAGAATAAAAAACTGAGATGAACATAGTCCCAGAGGTACCAGAAGGTTTCTCAGCTAATTCTCTTCCCAATACTGCTCACATCCACTCTTCATTCTGAGTTCACTTCATAAGGCACGGCCACGGTGAGTTACTGAGCCAGTGTTTACAAACAAGCCATGAAACTTTCAAAAACTTGGCATAAGAAATAGATAAGCATTTAGATGTGTCATCATTGCTTAAAATCAGTAAGAACATAGAAATAAGTGATGGAGACTGGTGAGATAGCTCAGTGGACTAGGTGACTGCTTAGGCAAGCACAGGGACCAGGGTTCAATCCCCAGCACCACATGCTGCATTGGCCTGCCCCCAAGCAAGCTGAGCCCCACCAAGTCTTGGCATAGTAATACACACCTACAGTCCCAGCACTGGGGAGGCTGAAAACAGTAGGATCACTACAAGTCCAAGCTATGTAATGAGACACTGTATCAAATACATACATACACACATACATGCGTACATATGTACATACATACTTGAATAAGTGATGGTGGCCCAAGATGCTTACAAATCACATTATTAGCATGATAACTACTGAAAACGTTTCTGTGGCTTTAAACATGATTATTTTCCCTAAGTGTTGAGTGCTGGAAGCTTGCTACCCAGCACAGAGGCAGTGAGTTAGCTATACCTTTAAGAGATAGGACCTAGTGGAAGGCATATAGGTCATAATAGCTGTATAAGCTATGTCTCTAGGAGTAGATTAATTTTCTCCTCAAGGAATGAATGAGATCTTGCAGGAATCAAAAGAGTAACTAATTCCCAACATATAGCAGGTTATAAAGTGAGGCTTATGCTAAGCCAAGCCAAGAGACTGCTTGGTCTCTTTCGCACGGTGCTATTTCCCCTCCAACTTTTCTGTCATGTAGTGAGACTGCCAGGACACGCTCTTTGTACCCTCTGGCCACCACAATCATGACGTCTACAATCCTCTGCATAAATTATCAGTCTCTGGATTTTTCAAATAACAACACAAAATTGACTAAAAGGTATATACTATCACTTTTTAAATTTGTGGTTTCTTTTTCTATTTGTTTGTGTTCTACTTTCACACTTAAATCATATACAAAATAATTCTGTGTGATGCTCCTAGGAATCATTATAAGCTATCATGCATGATTTTCATAGATGATTTTTTACAGTTCAGACGTCCCTTCTTCATAACTGAAATGTGATTACAAGTGTTTTGACAACAGTGAATATGCCTTTATAAATACTTATACTTCTAAAGCTCAGAACAACGCCTTTTGAATATTAGACAATTAACAGATCCAAACTGACTGACTGTTGCAAGTTTTCTCTCTTCCCTGCATTTGTAAAGGTGAGGTTAGCATGTTCCAGACGCGGAAAGAAAGATTTGTGTTGACAGAGCCCAATACAGGAACCCAGGTACTGGCCAAACGGGTCTCAGTGAGGGGGTTTTGTGTTGGCCCTAAAACCTCTCTGACCTCGTATGCCTGTGCTGCTTGTCTGGGTGAGAGGTCACAGCACTTCGCAGCCAATGTCGTGTTTACCTTTATGGTATTCTCTGAGAAATGAAAGGAGTTCATGCTTAAGCCATTTTCCTCTATTCCCTCAGGGCAAAAATCTAAGCAAAGAGAGTCTGAGTCATTTATCCAGCTCTGCACCATAAGGCAGGGAAGGAGGCAGGTGCAGGTCTCAGATGGTTGTCTAAGTCCAAATTCCACGCTCTATCTGCTAGATAATTCTGCCTTTCCTCTCAATAGAATATTTCCCTAGATAGTTCCTGAAACATTTATAGCAGAAGCCTGCAGAGGGACTGTTAGAGAAGTTGGTGGAAAACTTCCAGGCATCTAAAAATGTAAGAAACGGCCACATTTCACTTTGGCTATTCACATTTGAGAAGTAATGCTTTTTTTTTCCCCCCTTCCTCTCAAATATTCAAAAGTTTGATCTAAGGCAAAAGTTCTACTATTCTGCCCTAAACTGGAGGAATGAAAACATCTATGAATTTTCATCAGTTTGCTGTAGGCAGAAATTTGCCAGTTTGCAGGAAAATGGCTTAAAAATCAAAGCTGAGATGAAATACTTGAACTTCTTGTGTGAACCAATGAAAGTAATATTTCTTTTTTATCAACTGATATGAAGGCATGCACAACCCTACATTTCTTCAGCACAAAATGATCTTTCCTGTCCAAAATGTCACACAACCGTTTGGATTCTCCAGAACACACTTGAAAAAGGATTTTCATCCTCTTCATGTTGGCGTATTCCGTCACTTCCCTTTTATTCTTCATCTACTCCTGCATTTTTAAAAGAATTTTATTTTATTTTATTTTATTTTATTTTATTTTATTTTATTTTATTTTATTTTATTTTATTGTTTCAGACCTTTTGTTTATTTTTATGGCCAGCTCAGCCTGCCCTGAGGGCAGGGCTGGCGCAGCATGTGGTGCCGGGGATCGAACCGTGGTCCCTGCGGCCGCCTAAGCTTTCCTAAGCAGGCCCTTTAGACCGCTGAGCCATCCTGCCGCGCCCCCTACTCCTGTATTTGATTGTGATTGCCCATCACTTTCTTCCAACTTCCTTACAAGATAAACACACGTGAGGAGCAATAAGTGGGATAAAACTGGAGAATAGTTTCTTTCTCAAAGTGTCAAGCGTGTACAAAGGCTAAAAATTTGCCAACTTTCCAGCTGGAAACTGTGATACGCTGAAAATGACAGAGCTCACTGACTAGCTGGCTGAGGTGCACCCTCAAACTATCCTTTCAGTGTGAGTGTTCATTCCTTTAAGTGATCAATGGAACTGCGACAGCAACCTGGTGTTTAGGGAGGCCATTTGGCCATCAGTTATAATCACCAGAGAGCGACAAGCCACTCATGCCGTGATGTGCTTCTGCTGCTAATGGGCTAGACCTATCCATCTCCTAACATTGCCATAGCTTGTTCACCACTGCCAGCCCGTGTATGCACCCGCACTGGCAGCATGCCCCTAATGAAACCCATCCCTTAGAGACATTTCTATTCCAAACTTAACAAATATTTCTCTAGGCATCAGTTACCCGGAAGCTACTATAATAGATGCTCTAAAATATTTATATCAATAATGACATTAGTAATATAAACATAAATTTGGAAATCCACCCAACTGCACATGTCTGTTTGTTTAAGAAATTAGCAATATAAGACGTATGGATCTTGTTTGAAAGTATGCAATAATCCTTTACTAATACTCTTCTGCAAATTGCTTTGTGCTCTTCTTAAATTTAACATGTGAAGCCAACTGAGAATTAACAAGGAACATTATCAGAATGCTGATAGAAGAGCTCTTGACCTTTGGTTTTTTATTCTTTTTTTTTTTTTTTTTTTTTTTTTTTTTTTTTTTTTTTTTTTTTTTTTTTTTTTTTTTTTTTTTTTTTTTTTTTTTTTTTTTTTTTTTTTTTTTTTTTTTTTTTTTTTTTTTTTTTTTTTTTAATAGTACATGTTTGCAGTACATGCATTTTACAATCATCTTGGGGAGTTGGTACAGATACATAATGCAGTTCACGTCTTTTTAAAAATCACCTCCCCTCCCTAACCCAATCCTCCAGTTCCTCTTTCCTCATATTTGTGCTTTATTCCATTTTATTTTATTTTTTTAAAGAATTTTTTATTTTATTTTTTTTTCTTGTTTAAGAACTTTTGTTTGTTTATTTATTTTTATGGCCGGCTCAGCCTGCCCTGAGGGCAGGGCTGACACAGCATGTGGTGCCGGGGATCAAACCACGGTCCCTGAAGCTGCCTAAGCTTTCCTAAGCAGGCTTCTTAGACCACTGAGCCATCCTGCCATATTTCATTTTAAAGGAAAAAAATAAAACTAAGACAGAATTGCAAAACACGATGATAGCAAATTACCAATGGTTGCTGTACTGCATATCATTAACATCAAAGTAGCTGCCCATCTTACCAGGTACAGGCATGCAAAACTGATCAGACAATATAAGCACTAACCGTTCCTCTCAATGAACTAATAGAATTTAGTAGTATAAATGTCTTACTTATCTTCTGTACACTATATATTGTTTCCCTTCCTTTTTCTCTTTCCTCCCTCCCAAGTGTCCCTTTCCTTTGAGCAGTGGCTTTTCCGTTCACAATATCTGTTGTACCTTTTGGATATTATTTACTCTTTCAGCTTCTTACACTACAGAGACAATATGAATTTATACGCACACAACTCTAGTTTATTTACTTTATGAGTATAGTCTCTAGTTGTATCTATTTACCTATAAAAGCCTTGAGCTGAGCTTTCTTTAGAGCTGAGTAGTATCCTACTCTACACAAATATCATATCTTTTTTGTCCATTCCTTGGTTGATGGGTATTTGGGTTGTTTCCAAATTTGTCGTCATTGTTTTTCTCTCACTGCTGAGACAAAATATCTGACACCCAGAGTGAAGGAAAGAAATGTTTACTTAGCTTACAGTTTGTGGAGGTTCCAGTCCATATTTGTCTTGCTCCGAGGCAGGTTGGCGCATGGCAGAGGCAATAGTTCGGTGAAGGTGAGTGGATCTGGGGGACGTGCAAGACAGCAAAAGCACAAAGAGCAAAAGGAAAGAGCAGCGAGAGCAGGCCTCTTTCTCTCCCTTACACTGTATGAAGGCTGCCTGCCCCCAGGGTTAGTGTAGCACTCACACCCATAATTGCAGCATTAGTCAAAGCTCTAGAAGCCCACACCCACAACTATATGAGGCACTGGGGGGGGCACCTAGACACCAACCATAACAAAGTTCCTATTATTAATCTTCATTTATGTTTATGGTATGTGATAAACATAAAATATGTCCACATTCATTAAGCTTTTTAGGAGTTCGTATGTGAGAATTTCATTATATTATCAGAAAAACATGAGGGAGATTCTTTGTTTTGCTTTAATTTTTATTTGTTTGTTTTGCTGCTGCTCATGCCATTGTTACTTTTTCAGTCACTGTAGGGAATTTGTACCTCTCATTTCCTGGATGGCTAATCCCTTCTGCTTTACACAAGAAAGAATGTGAAATTGTTCTGTAGATCAAAAGCACAGGTTATAATTGCTGACTGAAAAAAGCTAATGAATGTAAACAGAAGCAATAAACACTTGTGGGCCAAGTGGTACTGTAAACCAATCTAGATTCAGTACACAGCTTAGGTAAGCTCTACAAATTGACTGGTGCTTTCAGTCAACATGGCTGTGTGACTACAGCTTCTCAGAAGACCAAAATCCAAGATGGGGTTCAATGTTACTAGGCTCTGAATACGGGTAGATTGTCTGGTGGTCAATATGTTAAAGGGTTGGCCCACAAGAGCTACTGTTAGGAAGCGCCATAGACCTTTAAGGTGTGGAGGCTTGCAGGATGTCTAGGTCATTGGAAATCCTGGAAGAGGACGAAAGGATTGTGATTGTGATCTCTCTGCTTCCCCCACTCCTGGCTCATGAAATATTGGCTTTATAACATGCTCCCACCAGGATGTGTTGGCCTTGCCGGAAGCCCACAGTAATTTCTGCCTCATCTTCAACTAGAACTTCCACAACCATGAGGCAAAAAAAAAATCTTTCCTTTCCCAGTTATTTCCCTACAATGATGGTAGAGACAGAATTACACATGAGAAAGAAAAAATATCAGAAAAAAATATCAGACAGAAAAAATATGGAAAATTTTCCTACAATTATGGTAGAAACAGAATAATCCCAATAAGAAAGAAAAAAAAAAAATGCCTGTAAAGGAAGCTCTGGAAAGAATGGTAGAGGGGATGAGAAGGAAAGACTGAATGGCAAAAGAGAATGCTATGAAAATTTGGCAGGGACAATAGCCAATAAGAAAGACTTGAGCCAAGTGTCCTACCAATGAAGTCCTCTATTTTTCACAAATAATTTAAAATACAGCTACGCTGGCTGTTTCCTGGGGAAAGCATCCGGCAAGGGGAGCTTTAGTGGAATGGCACAGGTAGATGCAGGGTTCAACTGCTGGAGCCATTGCTCAATTATACTTCCCTCAGCTGCAGCTCTGAAAAGCACACTTTGATGATTGCTACAGCCCGCTCTTGCTGCAGAGATCTACTCTTCACAAATTGGGGCTGAGCGGGTCCAGCTTTTCCATGCTGCCCGTTAATCTCCTTTCTTGACCAGAAACTTTAAAAGAATGGTCTTAACACAACTGATTTCACAAGCATCTTCCTCCAGCTATGCCTCAGGGTGGGTGTAGTTTGGTGAGTGTGGGTGGGTTTGGGGAGGTGGAAAACAGCAAAAGCACAAAGAGCCAAAGGAAAGCACAGTAAGAGCAGGCCTCTTTCTCTCCCTTAGATTGCATGAAGGGAGCGTATACATTGAGAATTCCCCACACACTGAATGATCACCTGGGAGATTATTGGACTGACCTGTAATGTGACTCAAATCTTCACTGCTGTGAGGCCGGTGTGCTTGTCAAGCATACGCTCTCTGCGGCATTGCTCTACATAACCACTCATGGTTACAGTGGGGCAAAAGTGAGCTAGGAGGTGTGCGCATGAACCACGAGGATTCCACCCATGTTTTCTCCATTCCTTCACTATGAAACTGACCCCGTATCCCCAACTGAGCATGGACAGTTGTCTCTGCCAGTATAACTTTTTTGCTACTGCATGGTCCCTGGGCATGATGAGTTCAAAATAAGCAGATAAGAACTATAGCATGTTCAATAGGACATCTGTGTTATCAATGTCCCATTTTCTTTCCAGAGTTGCAAATTGTAGTGGAATACAACTCCCAGAGAGGTCATTGTGAATAACGGTAAGTGATAATGCTATTGCTCCCATTTTATGGTTCCAGGATCTATACATTATTTCCTTGGGGGACAAGCTGACATAGGAGTCTCTGATTTAACTTATACCCTAAATCCTAGACTTATTAACTATAACTTTAGAATTCTGCCTTCACAGAATTCTAGACTTATTAATTATAACTTTAGAATTCCAGCTCCAGAAGAAGCTGGAGTCTTAGAAGCCTTCCAGAGCTCTAGGCAGCTGTTTGCTTTGGGTCAGCACATTATGTGACACAACCTGTGTATCATATGGCCACCTGGCTTTACTTCACCTCTTTCACTGTGAGGCATGGCAAATGTTGGATATTGGTATGTGCAATTCCTTATATGTGGACCAGGAATTCTTCTATGACTTCAATAGAATAGGGTTTTTTTTTGTTTGTTTGTTTGTTTGTTTAATACCATTCAGCAAGAAAAGGTGATGTTCTCCCTATAACAGACATCCTGCCTTGAGGACAAACTGCAACACATCTATCTATGATGAAAGGGGCTTGACAGAGTCAATGTGTAGCATGTGCCTAAGGAATCAGTTGGTCTCTTTAGTCAATAGGTGAGGCATTCAGAGCCACAGTGGCTTGATTTTCCTTGGTAAGTGCATATGTTTGGTGTGATGTTGGGTGCATGGGAAAGCTGTCTTTGCCATCCTGCATATGCTCATTATGCTAAAAGAAAATTCGTTAAGGGTGGCTGCTTGGGGTTGGCTAGCTGAGTAATGCCTGCCTACCTGGTTGCTCAGTGCCTCTTCAAGACTTTATATTGCACAGGAAACTGTCTATGGTATACTGCATGAGAATCAAAAACTTTTCAAAATGTGTACCCAGTCTGTTATGTTCTACCACTGGTCTCTTCCTTAAATCTCTTACTTGCTGATGTTCAGCCTTTTTTCCTTCCAGATTTCCAAACAAATAGCTGACCGCTGGCCACTGTCCATAAAAATGTATCCATATATATACTTTTAATTCAGTTTGACTCGCTGTAAATGTGCATATGGTAATGCTGTGGACATATGACTATAGCATTATTGGGCAAGGGTGGAACTTTCAGAAGGTGGGACCTAGTGGAGTGAAGTTAGGCCACTGCTGTAGTGCCCCTGAAGGGGACGTTAGTATCCTTGTCTCCCTTTCTCTTCCGTTTTGCTTTCAGGTTTGCTGTAAGGTAAAACAATTCATCCTACTTAGAGCTCTTTGCCATGATGTACTTCGACACAGCCCCAAAGCAACATAATCAACCAACCATAGGCTGCAACGTACAGAACGGTAAAGTAAAATAATCCCTCATCCTTGTAAAGTGTTTATCACATATTTTGTTAAAGGAACAGAAGGTTAACACAACTTGCTTGCATAGTCTTAAACTGTGTCCTCTAACTTTCAAAATACCATGCAGGAGTATTGCAATGGCTTCAGCCAGTACCTATGATTGTACTGGCTAATTTTATGTATATGCTGTTTATTCTTATCAAGCTTTACATGATACAGAAGTATTATTCCAGGACGTAAGCCTAAGTATTCCCTTTTACCTGTAGATGCAAATGACAAATAAGGCAGCTTCCAGAGGGGTCACTTGTTTTCTTACACAGGGGCAGCCTCCTTAGGGCCTCCATTATATAAAAACTAATTGCTCTTTGCAGCCTCTTTGAAGCTCAAACAGTTCCCGGGTGAATCTGGAGGTGTCATCATGAAGAATATTCATTAAAACATCCCAGTCTGTGTTCAAGGGCCTGAATTTTCTCATCCAGCACCTTGGACCTCACATATCAAAGCAGAGGATCAGGAAATCTTCAAAAATGTCCCTTTAGATCCTCCCCTCTGTTAGAAGTAGGCTGTCATATTATCTGTTTCTATTATAAGAAAATAGTCTTTTTTGGGGGGATCAGATGCCAAAGCTTGCTGATAGCCCTCAATTTCTTATTATCCTCCAGCAGGTTACCACTTCAACATAGAACTAATCAGGTAAGTCTGCTATATTTATATACATCTTTACCTGAGACTGGTGGCGGGAAAACTACAAGAGCTTTCAGTGATAACAAACATTCTGCGCAGGTTTGCCACCTAGGCCACTGACAGAGACATTTAAGTGCCTAGCTCTGTACACTCTACCACAGTGTCCCATGCCACCTGAATACTTTTCTGGTCACTATCAATGATGTCCTTAGCAGCTACAAATTGAGCTGAGCACAGGAAAACCACTTGCTCACCTATTAAGCAGGACAGTGCCTTCTCTACCCACTCGGCAACAAGTACACCGATGCCAAGCTTCCATCCACTGTTTTGATTTTTGGACAACTTCTGATACCATTTGTAGTTTGACGCATTCCAACAATGGTAAGGAGACAGAATGCGATGTGGAAGCATTTATTAGAGGAAATGGCCCTGAGGGCATGGCCTGCAAGGGCAGAACTCCTTTCCTGGCTCCACCCTCGGCTTTCTACTTGCGGCTACGCTTCTCCATCCTGGCCCTGCTCTGCTTCCTGCCTTGCAGCCAGCCAACTATGTCATAGAAGTTCTGGGCCAAAATGAACTCCTCCTTTGCTTTGCCAATTTAGGGTGTTTTGTCTCAGTGATTAGTAAAGCGACTAAGATAGTCCCTGATGGAACTAGAGAAAGGAAAGGAGACCAAAGCAGACAGATCTTACTATGGGTCTCACCATGTGTGGGGAAAGACAAGAAAGAAATATTGAGTGCAAAATTTGTGGACTGTATGGTAGATTTAAGAAAACCTGGCTACTGGTGACACCTCAAAGCAAAACTCCAGAGGAGCCCCGACCCCAGTCCAGGCTGGCTTCCTTAACATCCTCCAGCCCACAAAGCACACTTCAGAACAAGTTTCTTGTCCATACTCATGAGAATATTGTTACCTTCCTTGGCTGTTAATTAAGTGAATGAATTGAAATATTTACCTTCATCAAAACTTAAGAGAATGCAGTGACCGTCACGGTCTATATCCCTAAAGGTTAATAGTTTTCTTCTTTATTCTGCTGGTTGAGCCACTGCCAAAATCAATATGGCATAGTTTTTAATTTTATTTTTCTATCTCTGTTAAGTCCTCAAGAATTCCAAAGAGAGAATATAAATTATTTTATGATTAAATTATTTTTCCTTAATAGTTTGATGTTCCTAAATGAACTGGTAGAGAAAAGTTAAGAAAGCCATAACGTTCTTATAAGAACTACATGTTTTAGATCAGTGGTTCTCAACCTGTAGGTTGCGACCCTGGTAGGGGCCAAATGACCAAAACACAGCAGTCACCTAAAGCCATCGGAAAATACATAGTTAAACCCATGCTATGCCATGGTGAAATGTTATTTACTGGAATTAGTAATAAATATTTCTCAACATATAATTAAATATTGTTTTTGTGATTAATCACTATGTTTAAATTATGTTTGATTTGTAGCAATGAGAATACATAATGCATATCAGGTATTTACATCTGAATCATAACTGTAGCAAAATTAGAGTTTTGAAGTAGCCACCAAAATTATTTTTTGGTTTGGGGTCACCACAACATAAAGAACTGTATTGCAGGGTCACGGCATTAGAAAGGTTGAGAACCACTGTTTTAGATTATACAGACACATATTAAAAATAGTAAATGATTTTGGTAAAAATAAATTGGTTTCTACATTATGTTACACAGTATTGGATTTTTTTTTGTTTTCTTTTATTGTGTATTTGGTTTTTTTGAGACAACCATTATGCAGTTCAGGCTGGACTGCTCTTGCCATGATCCCCCTGCCTCAGCCTCCCGAGCGCTGGGATGACAGATGCGCACCACCCTGCCGAGCGCAGGTATCATTTCTGTAAATGGACAGCAAGCATTTGTTTTTCTCTTCTGTTTTTATCTCCCAGCTTTTTTTTTTCATTTAACATATTTGTAAGTGCATAAAACCTTGTCAGAGCTAATTTTTCCTCCATCTCCACTCATAATGGAATCTCATCATTTTTTATTAAAGTGATATGCTCTCCAGTTTAAATCCTAAATATCTAGACACAAGTAAAATCTAACTACTCAAAACTACTTCAGTTATAACAAGGCTAAGGTTATCATTTCATAAATTTTGCCACTTTTATTTCAAGTACGTTTTTCATTATTACCTGAGTTCTTTTGATATGTCTAATAGTGCATCACTACTGTACATAAAATATGTTCTTAATGATACAAATATTTCTAAAATCGGGACTATAGAGAAGGACTTTTGCAACCAAAGTCAGTTGTTTTTTTTTTTTTTTTTTTTTTCCTGAGTGAAATTCACATTTCTATCTTTTCAAATGATTTCAGAGAAGGCAATAAACCTTGTCAATAATGTACAATTGATTCCATTTGTCCATTATTATTTTATAAGAATGGCTCATCTCCAAGGAAATGATCAAACTGACCATGAAGAAATCCACACTGACATTAATATTGGCATTAGTACAATGAAAAATAATGTAGTCTATGCTTTTTCAGTTGAATAGACGCAGCCTGAGAAAAGAGACCAAGATTTTCAGTAAATAGTGTGATGAGTTAATTTCTTTTGAATCCTTCATAAAGAGAAGGGATTTGTCTCAAATGAAATTTTAACAATTCTCAGTGCAATCTCTGCTAGATTTGAAGTGAGTGCATGAGCCAAACGCACTGCCTTTTGTGCTGCTATGTGCTTGCTTGGGCGCTTGTCAGAGGAATCTAGCTTGACTTCATGTATGAAACTGAAAAACAATTTCTCTGTGCTCAGGTTAGGTTTGTAGAGAGCTGGTCCATCTTCTGTCTTGACGGAGTCCTGCTCTCAATCATGCTCAGCTTGTCAAAGTAAAATCAACTGGAATAGTAGAGGTCTACTTGTATTATTCAGGACCCGTTAGGGAAATAATGTAAATACCATGTACATACACATACACATGCACACATATCCATATTCGATATTGTGATTTTTCCTATATGATTTATTAGAAGACATTGGCTCGTGCCACTGTGGAGAGGTGTTTCACAGTCTACCATTTGTAACCCCGAGACCCAGAGCATCCAGTGCCTTTGTGTCTATTTCAGTCTATGGTACAGAGCTTGTGTTCTACTCAATAAGTCAGTCAAAGAAGGAACTCATCATCCCGTTACTCTAATTCTGATGAGGCCCTGGAAAGGGCTGGACTCTGGCTGCCCCCATGAGACAAGGTAACTTACTTTACTCAGCGCACTGACTTAGAGGCCGCTCACCTCCTCAAGCGCCTTTTCAGAGACATGGAAAATAGTGCTTAAGTTTGACTCTTCTCAGCCCAGTCAAGCTGAGACATAATACTGACCATCACAAACCCAGAAAGCAATCTGGACAGTGAAAGACAGAACCAATTAGTAAGTAAAGTGAGCACATCTCACTGTCTTCTCATTTATACTCATTTTTAATAGCATTTAATGCTACATATCATGACAGAGTTATGATTGTGCTTCTGAGGATTCAGATTTTCTATTTAGATGTAAGGCTCCTGCATGCTGGGTTCAAAGTCAGGGAGGAAATCTTGTATGTACTCTAAAGTGACAGTCTTCACTGGGTGGGAGAGTCACTCGTTTGCTGAGAGTTCTTACAAAAGAATATAACTATGGGGCCAGCCAGATAGCTCGGTGGATTAAAATGCCTGCTTAGGCAGAGCAAAGGGACGGGGTTAAACCCCTGGTGTGTAGTACCAGCCCCACTCCGGGGGGTGTGCTGAGAAGGGAACTGAGCCTGGGGGTGGTGGCTTGTACCTGTAATCCCAGTACTTGGGAAGCTGAAAACAGGAGGACCACTATGAGACCAATCTGTGTAGTGAGATCCTGTGCACCCTGAAGTAACTACATCGCCATCATCATCATCATCATCATCATCATCATCTAAATCTGAATTTATCTGAGGAAAGGAGGCCCTGCCTTCATCAAGCCTTCAGAAGGTCTTTCAAAACAAATACACTTGTAAAAGCAACACCTGCTGTGCCTCTTAGTCTTTGTTTCCTTTCTGCAGTTGGTCAGGCCCGCTGGGCTTCTCCCACTCAGGCACAGCTGCTGCCCCTGAGCTCGCCTAGAGCAGCGCACTCTCCTCTCTGCTGACACCGATTTTTAGTATTACAAAATAATATAGAGAGGTTTTCCCCTCCTGCTTTAAGGGCAAAATGAATGTCACATGATGTTATTGTTCTCATTTGAAAAATCTTTCTCAGTTTTCTTTCTTTGTTTTCTCCAGTGACCTCTACCCTATAGTCTCCAATGGCCTGCAGGGCATCCAGCAGTTTTTCAAGACACCTTGCGTGCTGCATCCCCTCACATCTAAGCAAGTTTGCCTACACGTCGGTAACACACATCGTTGCTTTCCGCTGAAATTCTCCTTCTCTTTTCTTCTTTACCCACATGTGCTTCAAAACTTAGGAGAGAAAATGGCACATAGATTGAGCCCAAATATAAGAGATATAGGTATAATTGTTTCAGTTAGGACAAGAAAGGAATTTCTAAATATTAACAAAAGAAAATTAACATGGGTGGGGAGATACCTCAGTGGAATAAGTGCTCGCCTGGCAAGTGCAAGGTTCTGAGTTGGATCTTTGGTAGTAAAAGAAAAGAAAAGAAAAAAGAAAGAAAGAAAATTAAGAATATGTTTCTATGTATTTTTAATGTATGAATTTAAAATGAATTAAGCTCAGCCAAGGAATACAGCTCAGCAGCATAAATGCCCACCTGGCAAGCACAAGGTCCTGAGTTCAATCCTTAGTACCACAAAATAAATAAATAAATAAATAAATAAATAAATAAATAAATAAATAAATAAAATGAGTTAAGTTCCATGATAGAAGTTAAAACAAGTGCAAATATATAGAACAGATGGTTACCTCAGTGTACCAGTTTTACAAGCCACAATCTAATAACATTATGCCAAATAAATATCTCAAAAGTAAGTATATAAAGAATATGAGAAGTTTATTTACATACCAAAAATATTGCATATTTATTTTTCAAAGATAGCCTGAAACGTTTTTCTGAGCATTTTTGAAAACAGCTCTTTTCCAGCTGACAGAGAAATAACACAATGGAAATCAGAATTGGTAGGCCAGGGGTGTAGCTCAGGGCACAGCACCTGCCTGGCAAGCACTAGGTCTTGCGTTCCACTGCTGGTACAAAAAAAAAAATATAATAAGACCTTGTACCTTAATACAGAAAGGTTATAAATAAGTAAAGATATAAAATATAGAGTATGTCAATAAATTATGAAGATGAGCAGATTATTAACTAAAGGAAAATGACGCCTAAGTTGGGAATATGTTAGCAATCCATTCACTTGGAGACGCAGGGTTGGCAGGCAGCTCACTGTCCAGAGCCCCTCTATGCCTCTCAGACAGAAGCTTCATCTCAATCAATTCGTCCCACTCTCTAAAAAACGTCAATTCACTTTGATTTAAGTTCAAGCAGTATAATTAAAACAACAATATTACTCAATTAGTCAATTAAAGGTTGTCAAAGATTTAATATAATCATACCGGTGTATACATAGGTGACGAGGAAGGAATATTTAAACCATGCTGGCAAGACAGTTTGCAGTGCTGTTACGGCCAAGTCCAAGAACCACATCATGTGCAACCAGTGCTAAAACTGGTGCAGAAATGGCATCAAGAAACCTCAGTCACAAAGCTATGAACCTCTGAAGAGGGTAGACCCCAAGCTCCTTAGGAACATGTGCTTTGCCAAGAAGCACGAGAAGAAGGGCTTCGAGAAGATGCAAACAGATAATGCCAAGGCCATGTGTGCACACGCTGAGGCTATCAAGGCCCTTGTCAAGCCCAAGGAGGTCAAGCTCAAGATCACCCCAAAGGCAGTCAGCTGCATGCTTGCTCGTCTTACCTAGATTGCCCAACCCAATCTTTGTTTTTGTTTGTTTGGTTGGTTGGTTGGCTGGTTTTTGTTTTTGTTTTTGTCATTTTGAGACAGGGTCTTGCTATGTAGCTCAGGCTGGTCTCAAACTCACACCAATTCTCCTGCCTCAGCCTCTCAATTGCTGGGATTATAGACATGCACCACCACACCCGGCTTGCCCACCCCAATCCTGGGAAGCATATCCATATCTACATTGCCAGGGGCCACACGCCTTGCTAGACAAAGGCCCAGGACATAGCTAAGGCCCAGGCTCCAACTTCCGCTCCAGCCCAGGCTCCAAAAGGTGCCCAGGCCCCTGTGAAGGCTCCACAGTAAAAGTCTCTTAATCTACTGATGTGAAAGCAGAAGGACTAGTGTGACCCTTGGGTTTCCATCTGTGGGGGGCTGGTGTCCTCCTGTGCTCTTTGTACAAATAAACCTGAAGCAGGATAAGAAAGAGAAAGGAAGGAAGGAAGGAAGGAAGGAAGGAAGGAAGGAAGGAAGAAAGAAAGAAAGAAAGAAAGAAAGAAAGAAAGAAAGAAAGAAAGAATACAATATGTTGGTGACAGTGTAAATTATCTTTGCTTGGCAACTACTAAGTCGAGCTGAAAATGTGAGTCTATGTCCTTATTTTAATAACACTTTTAGAAATCTATATTATAGAAAATCACATTACATAAGTGGATAAAAGATGAAATCCCAACATTTAGAATACTGGGACAGGAGGATGAAGAGTTTGTGATCAGCCTTCTTCTCTATGTAGTAAGTTCAAGAAAAGAAAAAAATATATATATATAAAGAGAGAGAGAGACTATCTCAAATCCTTAATGAATGTACAAGGTTTTCGTTGTCATTGTAACACTGGCCTTAAGTGCAAAATCAGAAAACTATTTAAATGGTAAGTCCTGGTTCTGGGAAAAAAGGCTAAATGGTAAGACATGTTTAAAAATTTTTTTTGATATAGCATACCAAGCACTATGTAATTTTGAAATGATTTTTAAAAATTCATCTGCTGTCTGCAAAATACTAATTATACTTTATTTGATATAATACAGCTGCTCTGTTTTAAAAGACATAAATCAAATATTAACTTCTTAAATTCTGGATAGTAGCCTTTTGACAGACCATTTTTTCTATAATGTTTAGTTTGCTTCTAAGACATTTCATCTTTTATTAGTACAACCTTGCAGCATATCGTCTTTGCATTCCTTGTGTGGAGTTGGAACATATACATAACACAACTTACATAACATAACTCTTCCTTTTTGTTGTTGCTGTTGTTGGTGCCAGGGATTGAACTCAGGACCTTGCGCTCACCAGACAAGTGCTTATTCCACTGGGCTATCTCCCCGACTCTTGACACATCTTAATTCTTCATTCATCTCTTTTCCTTCCTTTCCCTTCCTCCACCCTCTAATTTTCTAATTTTTGAACTCCTTCCTATTTTGTGAAAGATAAACCTATATCACCTATTATCTATTTTATTGTGCTCTTCTCTTATAATTTCCATTTCTCATGTAACGGAACTATGTGATATTTAGATTTGTGTCTAAATTTACCCCAATTGACATTATATTCTCAAGATATATCCATTTTGCTACACATAACTGAAACTTGCGTCTCTTTTTGCCAAAATAGTATTTCCTTGCACGTAGACACCATATTGTTTCCATCCACACATGTGCTGATGGACACGTAGTTCTTGTGAGATTTAGTTATTGGGAACCCTGCTGCTATAAAAATGGGTGTGCACGCATCTCCGTACTCGGATTCCTTTAGCCCTCCCAGAAAGATACTTGCAACAAATGGAATTATTAGTTTTGGTTTTGTGAGGACTGCCCTTGCTGGAAACTTTAAAACAGACTGTGAAACAAGATGATTAACATATCTACTTGAGAAAGCTTACTTTTACGTGCAAGATGCTATCATTGTATTAACCTACAAAATCCATAAAGAGTGGGAAAAAAATATTAAAATAAGCCTTCCTCCTTTAAAGCCAGGACTCTCTGTAGTTTTATGTAAACCTAAGAGGTTTCTGGAAAGCAATGATTATTTTAGAAACATTTTTCATTTATCAAGAATATTACAGTGTCAGGGACACATGACATCTGATTTCAAAGTTTTATTTCATTTTAAAAGAGATTCAGCAGTCACTAATAAGATAAAAACAAATTGATCTACTTTATAATGTTGTATGTAAAGATAAAATACGAAACGAATGTGAAAGAGCTCTAAACTAAGAACTTCTATATTTAATTTATTATTTATTTTAGAAGCATTTAAAGTGGACTATATCTTTTGTTATCAAAACAGTTTAATGATTTCCAGGATTCTTAGAAGGCTGCCTGAACCACTGGACTGTGGAGAAATGCCATGCACTTTCTGGCTAGAACATATATATGAAAACAAACAACAACACGGGCCCAACAGGATGGCTCAGTGGTCTAAAGCGCCTGCTTAGGAAAGCTTAGGCGGCTTCAGGGACCACGGTTCAATCCCCGGCACCACATGCTGCACCAGCCCTGCCCTCAGGGCAGGATGAGCCGGCCACAAAAAATAAATAAACAAACAAACAAACAAAAGTTCTGAAACAAGAAAAAAATAAAAAATACATTATAAAAAAAAAGAAAACAAACAACAAAAAAAATATTTTCTTCAACATTTATGTTTTCAAAATTAATATATCTTTGACTTAAAAAGTGTTTTGATCAGTATTTATTAGAGAAAATGTTCTGAAATGTTCATTTATACGTATAGATATATACATGTACAGACGCATTTTTGCCAAAATGAGTGATTTTTGAAACCTAGAAAAAGCTTGACTTTAAAGAAAAACAAAATATTCTATGCTTATCTGAAAATCTAATGGATTTAGCTCCAAGTAACAAATATTCGTTTGCTTGAATGTCTGCAAATTTCGATGATGTCTAAGCTCCTTCCCCTTCTCATCTTTCCTTGTGAGGTCATTCTAGGGGCGTGATTACTTCCAGGTCTTTTAAGAGTCGATGTTTTTGCAACCCTTGTGGAGGCTCCTTCAGTGGCAGGAGCAAAATGATTGCCATGGTTTGACAGAACAGATGAGATCAAAGGTATTAGGTCAGCTATGCTCCAGTATAGCAGCAGCAGAGATGTGGCCCAACTCAAATGCCTACAAAGAGCCAGGCAGAAAGTGCTTCTGGTCTGAGACCAAGTGCTGTAGCAAGCAATGCTCTGAGAAGAAGAGAGTTAAAGATATCATCCCATTACTCAACAATGTCTATCATAATGCTCTAAAATCCCAAAGAGATTAAGAAAATTTAAACATCTTTCGAAGAGGCTCATCATTTCGATAGGAAAATATTTATACTTCATTATCTTTTTAAAGAATCTTGTTAGCAAAAGACCTCAATATTTGTTTGGAAGTAAAATGAAAGCCATATTTGGCAGGACCATAGTTGAAATCTTTCCAGAATGTATTTTTGTTTACAATGGAACAACAGAACTTGGCCAGTCCCCAATTTTACAAAGGCATGCAGATATTCATATGTGTATATGTTTGTGTCAAAGCAAATGGCATGTGTAACTTTAACAGATGTTCCTCTCTCCTCTGTAACCCGTCACTATTTTCTTGACAAATATGAATAAATGCAATTAGTAAAAACTAACAAGATTATAATAGCTATATTGAACTTTTAAAATACTATGTGCAAAAGAGAAACACTGATGGGTATTTTTCTGATGTGTTTACGTATTTGATACATCCCTGTGACAATATGCCTTTTACATTTATGCTGTTCCAAATGCCTGACACTTGCATATTTACACTCAGCACTGCGTTATGAGGAGCTTTCCAACTGTTAGCACGTGTAGTCAATTTCTAACCATGCAGGTTATGACATAATAATACTAATATTTATTAAATACTTTTTCATGCAAGACATTTCATTTTTAGTGTTTTATTTCTACAATTTCTTTTAGATCTCCCAAACAGATCATTAGGTAGTCATCATTTCCAAGTTATAGATAAAAAAGTAAAGCCAAAGAGAAGTTTTCTACTTACTCAAGGTCATACTAGAAAAATGGCAGAGCTTGCTTTAGAAGACAGATCATTATATTGGTTTTGTACATTACACTCCACCCTTCACAATCAATGCTTAAATTTTTTATGCATATTCCTTCATAAGTGGACAATTGGCTTATTAACCACTTGCTTGTTTGTTTTGTGGTCCTGTGAGTGAACCCAGAGCCTGGCACATGCTAGGTGAGCACCCTAACGCTGAGCTGCCAACCAATGGACTTTAAAAAGATTTGCTGTGGTAAATATGAGCACTCTCCAGGGCGAATGCTTAGAAGTGAAATTGCTACTAGAAGTAATGAGCACAGCAGAGCGTAAACCTTAGGAACTCTCAGCTGTGGAATCAGATGAACCCAAACTCATAAATGCTCTGTACTAAAAGGTTTTTAGTAAAAGATTTCTGAAGCATGTTTACTCTTTGCTCAATGAGACTGACAACTTCTCTCTATATATTCTGGAGAGGAAGTGAGTTACTGCATGAAAACTCTTAATCCACTACCTAGTGTGAAGCATATAGAACATAATCATTGTCTTTATGTTATATTGAATACCAAAGCTTCTCTACATCTTACCCTATATCTAAGATCTGCCCTATGTCCTGGATAAACGCCCTTTTTTATCCTACAGTGACCGATGCTCATGCATCACTGCGTTATTTTTTGTTATTTGATAGAATGGCAAGTAAACAATTTCTCTACCGCCCATTTCCTCATTTCATAACAGGGATGATAGTTTCTATACGCACCTGCAGAGATACCTGAAAGTTCCCTGTAATATATTGTTCATTATTTAAGCCTCAAAAAATAGTAGAATTATAAAAAACGATTCCCGAAGAGATTTTTTTTTTGAGGTACCAGGAATCCAACTCCGGAGCTTGCACTTGCTAGGCAGACACTTAAACACTGAGCCGTCTCCCTGCCCCCACAAGAGCTATTCTAATTCTTTTCCATCTTCTTATTAACAAACTAAAACTCTTTAGGTTTTTTGTTTATATTGATTCCTTGATATTTCCTTCACTACAACATATGCAATATCTGGTCTTATTGTTTTATGAAGTACTACGATTTATTAAATAACTGAAGAATACTCAATTTTAAAAAGTTGAAATCCTTTTTAAATATGCATTTGGGAAAAAGTCAACTCCTTCAGCTTGACATTCAATGCTCTAACCAAAACAAAGTGAGAGGCATGTAAGCGCCTATAGCTCATAAAGTAAAATCCCTCATCTTATTACACATATTGGTTATTCCAGGTCTCTTGCGAAAATACCTATGATGGGAATCACTGGCTTGGATGGGACCCCCAATCCTAGGTTTCTGAAGAATCTCCATGCTGATCTCAATAGCGGTCATACCAGCCTGCAGTCCCACCAAAGGGACCCGTCAGCATTTGTTATCGCATTTGTTATCGCCTGTTTTCCTGATGATAGACATTCTTCCTGGTGCAAGATGCTATCTCAGCCTTTGATCAGAGTAAGTGTAGCATGAGAAATTTCGTTTTATTCTTCATTGTAGTGATAGAACATGAACGTGTAGTTTGTTTCGTTTGGTTTATCTGAAGAACTCCTTTTGGTGTTTTAATAATACATTGAAATAGCTTAACTACAACTTAGCCCGCACAGTTCTGAGCGCTCACCAGATGACTACACACCAGTGGGCCTGTGCAGGATTAAAAGAAATAAGCAGAAAAATCTCCTCACTGAAAATAACCTTGCTTCTGTCAGTTAATAATTTCCTTGTGTGTTTAACCTTGTTTTTCTTAATAATGTTTTTTTTCCATTTTTTCCCTTTCTATTTTTTATTCCTTTTGCAAAACATCTTGTGTGTTCACAAGTGACTTCAAGCCTATATTTGCAAGTTCATCTCCAATAGGAAGAGATATTTGAATTTCATTTTTCTTAACATCAAAAAAGGAAATATCTGTAGCTAAATTTGAATGTGCTGAGCAAAGTACAAAAGAGAAATGACACGTAGGAGCAGCGTCCTAAATGAGGATGAAAAGAAGCATTCAAATTCAGAGAATTAGAAGTAGTCTGGATTCCATCTCTCTGATCTGTGTAATCTCTCACTTTCATCGTCTTCATCATTCTATGTGTGCATGCTTTACCATAAGTGAACGGAGAACATTTAAAGAATGAAGCAGAGAGAGTTGATTTGAAGTATGAAATTAAGTTTTCATATTGGACTCTAAAGAATTCCTGTTTCCTAAACTTCAAAAAAAGACTTTACTTAGTGCATCGTAATACAGAAACAACAACAGCAAAAATAAAAAAATAAAAAACATAAAAGAACAAGTGACAGAGTCCTGTCTACCTCTACATACAAACTTGGAATATATTTGGCAGCTTTGTTAGCTTCTGACAAGAGAAATTCTGTAAGGCAGAGGCAGCCATCCACCTGATCTGAGCTCCCAGTCCCAGTGCTACTGCAATGGACCCTAAGCACTCATGAAGGGCTGGTACCCAGCAGCCTTGCAACAGTGCCTGCCGTGACACATTTCAACTCAATTTCTGAAGAACAGTGTGATTATTACTGGTTCCGCTCCGCTAACTATTATAGTGAATTGGCCCTTCAATGGTCAAGTGCAATTTCAAATGAAAAGAATCAAATTAGTCTGGAAACAAGGAATACTAAAGTAACATCTTCAATATCATAAAATCACTCTCCATGTCATGTACCAAAGCTCCAAAACAAATTGATAATTAGCTGGAATGCCAATGAAAAATATATGTGTATGAACTCCTTATATTAATTCTAATGTCCTAGCTCTGAGGAGAGAAACCCTCAGATGTACAAATTTCCTCTACTTTGCTTCTATCAAAGTGTTCATTAAACAGAAAGTTTTGGGCCCTTGTTTTTTCTTTGTAAGTTTTTTTTGTTGTTATTGTTGTATTTTTTTGTCTCTGAGTAACTACTTTAAAGATAAAGCTCTATAGTATGTTACCTATTGTTATCTTATCTTTTTGTTATAAAATTTGTTTTACATTTCCTAAAATAAAAAATGCAGAAAAAAAGATGTTCTTATGTAAATATTCTGCTTCTGTTGTGTCCTCCATGTAGGCATTACAACTAAATGTAAAGCATGAGACACTGAGCATTTTCTTATAAATAGCGTCATAGTAGTCTATTTTATTTCTGGCAGCTATTGTTCAAATTTGCAAACCATGTATAGGAGCTGAGTGTATTAAGTTTCTATGGCTCCAAGCAGTTACTCTTAATTTGATACTCTCAAAGCCGAAAGGTATGATGGTTCATTAATTTGCAATTGGTGTTGTGCAAATGTTCTCAGTAGCTTCTGATTACTTCCACAGGATTGCTTTCTGAGCTGCATTCCAACTACCCAGAAGTAATTGATTATACTTAGTTCTTTCAATAGTCTTCTAAAGTAGCTTTCCAAATTCTCACTAAAATGTTATGTACACATCTCTGGGTCAATGAAGTGTGGTTTACAAAAGCACTTATTCACCCATTAAATCATTTAAAAATCATGATCGAGCACACACTTGTGAGTATGATGGGGAAAAGTGAGTGTCTGGGCTATGAAGATGTGATTTATACACACTGCAGTCTAGTGGAAAGATAATATGCACACTAATAGGTACAAAATATGATGCATACTGTAAAACAGCATAGAGAGAAAAAATCAATTGCTTTGGAAGAAGGAATGATTATTTCTACAGCTCGCAAATTTCTATAGTACCACTCACACTGTACCATAGACAACGAACATGTCAGTCGTTGAACGGAAATTGAATATGTAACACTTAAAATAAACAAAAGCATTCAGTTACTTCCCTAGAACCTCATACTTATGCACGTATATAAGCAAGAAAAGAAATAAAAAATAATTCTTCCTCCGTAATTGGGAAATGTTGACCCCAGTTGGGAAAATAAAGAAAAGCATCTGTTTCCTATCATCTCTTTCTATCTTTGTGTTTCACCTCCACCTCTGAAAGATCACGGAAAGTTAGTCTGCCCAGCTCAGAGATAATGTCCATTCTCATTTCAAGATAAAACTAATCATGATGACACATTGCCCACTTGTTACAATTATATTTAGAAGATATATGCTCATATCTCATTTACCTTAAAAGTTATTCTTGTTAAAATGCAAACTTCAAAGTCATTTCTTTGGTGTGAAACAGACATTAAATATTCTCTATGGAACACACCACTACGCTGCCGCTCTTCATTTTCAGTCCTTCAGGATAGCACTACAGCGCTACAGAACCAATTTCTCGTGCCTTCTCTAAAAGAGTTTCGATGGTTATCATGGTCCAGATCTGTACATCGCCTTTTGTGGTAGCTTTATGCTTTCAAAGTAATTGTCAATAGAGTTAAGTCATTTTAGTTGTCAAGTATGCAAAAAGTAAGACAAAACTCTTATTAACAGATTCACTTAATTCTCCAGTTCGAATTTATTTGATTATGTGTAATATAAAATCTGTACAAAGCATGAAATTCTCCTTCATTTGCTCACCTTCATGAAGCCCATGAAAATTGATCAGATAGGTCTGATACTACCTCCTATCAGAAAAATAATAATAAATAGTATCAGAAAAAGTTTCATTCATAAGACACATCGTACAAATCGAATCTTTTAAAGAATGAATTTGATCTATTTATTGCCATACCCAATCTACAGCCATTATCTTAATAATACAGGAGCATACAGTTATTTGGCCAATATGGACAAATTTTAAAACCATTAAATAATACATGCACTTTAGTAAAAGACACAGGAAAGTGTGTGAAAAGATATAATCGCACATCATCTTCCTTTCTCCCAGGACAGCCACAATTTTCTTGACCATTAAAAAATACATGAACAGAAGCATCAATGGATTGTTTCTTTGCAAAGGTAGAAAAGGCTCATTACAATCCCTTTCTCATCAGTAACATTTACAGAACACAATAGTAAATGATGATAATAACAAATCGGAATACTAGAAAGCCAACTTTTACAGATCTTTCTTCTGCTAAAGTATAATTTACAGGCTGTGAAGAAGGCTCAGCAGTCTAAGGCACCGGCTTAGTCAAGTTTAGGCAACCTCAGGGACCGTGATTCGATCCCCACAACCACCTACTGTGTCAGCCCTACCCACAGGCAGACTGAGCCAGCCATAAAAATAAATAAATAAATAAGTAAATAAAGCATAATTTACAATGTTTTCATGCTAATAAATAGTAACAGATACTTCATAAGCCAAAATGTCCTTCAAAAATAAATGTTATCAGTGATATTCAAAATATGTATTGTATGTCTTATATAATTTTTGCATGAAATAATGCACTGAGATTGGGACATAATGTGGCCATTATACCTCCATAGTGAACAAATGGTAATGTAAGGGGAAAAGCCCTCTGAACTTGTTGGTCATGCAGACAATGGTAGCAATGAGCAGAGCTGGGAGTGGCCAAAAGATGTATTTCTTAATCTTACCTCCTGCTATCCCAAAGAAAATATATTTCTTCTTCGTGCAATTAGTCCTCACAAGAGCTCTTCTCTACGGAGATCTAGTGACTGTTTTACCTTCCAGGATCCACAATGGTATGAGTTTTATTATAAAGACTTTACCAAGATTCTGTGGGTGTTACATCAACACCACCATCATTGTGATCACTAACAATTAAAACCGTATAAAGTGCATAGCGTGAAGCTTTGCAAAACACTTAGCACTGCCCAAGGAGAGGGACTTCCCCATGGATCCTGTAATGTGATACTATGTGATGGATTTCGAAAACTGAAACCCAAATCTCAAAAGGTATTCACTCACAATTCATAAAATGTCTATAGGGATATTATTCTTATATTTGGGGGAATTATTTATTTTCTTATGTTCTTAAAAGTCACAATTAAAAATGTATATACCATATCTATATGCCTGTACAAACTACAAATATGAATGAAATTAAAATGGGTAAAAAACCTACTCAGAGTTTGTTGGGTTTTTTTTGTTTTTGTTTTTGTTTTGTATTTTAGAGAAAAATCTAAGGTCTACAGGGTGTTCAGGATCTCACTACTAGATTGGACTCATAGTGATCCCTGCTTACTGCCTCTCAAGAGCTGGGATTACAAGCACACGCCATCAAACCCAGTCTCAATTGCCATCTCAGCATGCCCCTGGGGGCAGAATCAGCACAAGTGGGCCAGAGAATTGAACCCCCAACCTGTCCTACTGCTTGCAGACACTTTAACCCACTGCAGTTTGTGACTGGCAGAAAATGCTAGAATTTTAATAATTTTATGTTCCTTCACATTTTGCTTAATGTAACGAATGATTAGCACGTTGTATAGTACATTTATAGCTTCATTTCAGAGTCTGTGAGCAAACATTGTCTCTGGTACCAGAAAATTTCCTGTAGAAGGCACAAACTGAAGACTCTATTATTCTAGCAGATAATTTACATATCCTTGCCCACCAAAGAATACTAACTTTTTTTTAGATTCTTTTTTTGAGTAACGGAAGGAAACAATATTTCATGACATCTATACAAAAATGGTAACCATGTATTTCTTTCTTTAACAAAATAGACTTTTTGGGAGTAACCAAGATGGCGTACTAGTGGGCATCCAAGAAAGCATCCCTCAGTGTTGCCATCCAAATGTAGGACTACAGTAATATGAGGAAGGTAGGAAGAAGGGAAGTGAGTCTCCTGGACCCAGGAAGGGTCCCAAGCGTGAATTAAAGCCCACAGAGAGTAAAGAGGTAAACTTCAACAAAGGAGGAGGTAGCCAGCCTCACCTTCTCCCTGAGAAGAGACTCACTACACAAGAGGAGCAATTCAAATATCTGGACACCTAGTGACTGCTGCAAACCCCAGAGGCTTCTGTGGAGAGACACAGCAGCATAGGGAAGCAGTGGATATGAGGGCCTACACTAGCTGGTGGTGAGTGCTGAGGGCTTAGTCATCCTGTGAGACTCAGTGATTGGCTGGAGCCATCTAAGAGAGGGAATAGACGAGCCCAGAACTCAGAACAGCTGCTGGCTCCATTTGCTGGCTGGGCTGAGGCCCATGAAACATGCACTGAAAACTACAGACTCCCTGAACCTTGTTTTGACCAGAACATGCAGGCTCACTGAGCTTATCCACCACCAAAAATCTACTGCTGGCTTGCTGGGGTCGACCAACACAGATTAGGTCTCCGTCTCCATACATTGTCTACCAGTGGCAAGAAAGACAAAGCTGGAACATTCTCTC
>PVJA010028142.1:0-27888 GCA_004027025.1 Myocastor coypus
GAGGCTTAGATTCAATAGCCTCCAACATCACAAGCTTCACTGGTGGCCCACTGCAATTGCAAGACATTTGACTGTGTATGTATCTGCTTCCTGTTAGTCCAAAGAGAAGTATTTTCTTTTCCTTTTTTTTTTCTAAACAACATCAATAGGGAGGTGGGTCATGCCCACACACTGTACTCTGTAGAATGATTGTGAGGACAATATACAATATGTCAACTTTCAAAGAAAAGAAAGAAGAAAAGAAAAAAAAAGTAATGTTGATTTAGAAAGGTTAATGTTTGTTTGATCAATCTTATATACCTATATGTATTAATCTAAACTGATCTGATGACGAAAATATGTAATATAACCATTGTTAAATTTAAACAATAAAAATAATTGAAACTAAAAAAAATACCATTTTATTCTTGTAAAAAAAAAGAATAATTTAAACAACTTTTACAATCAACCAAAAGTACAGGTACAGCTTACCAACGCCTGTGGCATGCAATGAAAAGTGTCTTAAAAGAGAAATTTATAGTGCTAAATTGAATTTAGAAAATAGAATTTAGAAAATAGAATTTGTCCAGATAAGTTATATTTTGTTGCATCTCATTCTCCTAGAAAAAGGGCAGAAAAAAGTACAACTTTGTGCAGTAAGGAATGAAAAGTGTGACATTAGAAGAGATTCTATAGAAATTCAGGAAATGATTAATGTCTATTTCCCAAATCTCTATTCTCATAAGATAGAAAACACAGAAAAAATTGACAGTTTCCTAAATACATAGGAAATATCAACGCTGAATCAAAAACACAGCAAAATTCTGAGTAATATAACATCAGTCAATAAAATTGAAAATATAATAGAAAACCTACCAACAAAGAAAATCCCAGGTCCCCATGGATTCACAGCTGAATTCTACAAAAAAAATTAATATCATCTGTATTTAAACTTTTCAACGAAATAAAGGGAAACTATCCTCCCAAATTCATCCCTGGAGGCAAATGTTAACCTGATACAAAAACTTGAAACACACCGATCCGAAAAACTACAGGGCAATCTTTCTAATGAATACACAGGGAGAAATTAGGAAAACCACATCTTTCACATTAACTTCTTGGTTACTTTTCTGTCATTGTTGGGACAAAATAAACAACACCCTAAATTAAGAAAACTTTTATTTAGCTCACAGTTGGTGCGGGTTTCAGTCCATACTCAGCTGGCTCAAAGTCAGAATCGTACATGGCAGAAGGGAACAGTTCAGGGTGTTGGAAAACAGCAAAATGGCAAGAGCCAGGGGGCTTGCAGATGAGCTTAGCTGTTTAAACACCTGCTTTCGTAACACAGTCACTCAATGTCGAACTCTACTCTACGTGCTTTACTTGACCCCCCTTAAGGCAGCCTGAGCCAGACAGAAAACAGCAACAAAAATTTTTTTCTCAACTTTTGGCCAGCCAAATAGCTCAGTGGATTAAAGTGCCTGCTTAGGCAGATGCAGAGGTTAGATGTTCAATCCCCAGCCTGCCATGCCAGCCTCATCTCCAGGACACACTGAGACTGGGCATGGTGGTGGTCACCTATAATTCCAGCTCATGGAATGCTGAACACAGGTGGATCATTAGGAGTCTGATTTGTGTAGTGTACCTTGTAGGCCCTGTAGAAACTGTCCTAAAAAAAAAAAGCAAAATACAAATGAGAAGAGCAGAGATGGCAGCAGCAGAGGCAAGTCTCTCTCCTTTCTTTATAGTGCATTCAAACTATCTGCCCCAAGGTGGATCATGAATTAATTAGAAACTCCAGCAATCCGCCCCCATGACTGTATAAGCCTTTCGTAGGACACTTAGACACAAAACATGACAGTATTTCAAACAATTAAATATGTAGATATCTATCTCACAAAGGAAGTAAATATTTGTACACTGAAAATGACACTGCTCTGAGAAAAGAGATTGCACAGGACATCAGAAAATGTAAAGATGTCCCTTCTTATGGAGAGAAAGAAGCAGCGTAATGCAAATGGCCAAACTCCCTGAATCCTTATACAAATTTAATTCAATCCTTATCAAAATATCATTAGCATATCTCACAGAACTAGAGAAAGCATTCCTAAAATTTATTTGGAACCAGAAAAGACCTAGAGTAACAAAAGCAATTCTGGGCAACAAATGCAAAGCAGGAGGCATCATGATCTCTGACTTGAAATGATATTTTGTAGCCACTGTGATAAAATCAGCATAATATCGGGAAAAGGAACAAACACACCTGAGGATCAATAAAAGAGAATAGAATATGTAGAATATTTAAACATACTCATCTACCTTGTCTTTGGCACAGGGGTCAAATATCTTCACTTGAAAAAAGATATCCTCTTTGATAAATGGTAGTGTAAAAATTATCTCTGTACATGTGAAAGACTAAAACTAGACCCATATATATTATTGTATAGTCAACAAAAATCGAAATTTATTGAAGAGTGAAAGTTCAAACAGAAACTCTAAGTATGGTGGAAATAGCAATGTGTAAAATTCTTGAAAATATTGATATTAGCAAAATCTGCATGAACAAAATCTCCACTGGGGCCAGCCAAATAGCTCAAAGGATTAAAGTGTCTGAAAGCAGGCACAGAGGACAGGAGTTCAGTTTCTATCCCCAGGCCTGCAAGGCAGGCACCGCCCCCGGGGTGTACTGAAATCACAATTGAGACTGAGCATGGTGGTTCACAACTGTAATCCCAGCTCTTGGGTGCTTGTAAACAGGTGGATCACAATGAGTCCGATCTAGCAGTGAGATCCTGAAAATCCTGTAGACCCTTCATTAAAATACAAAAAAGAAAAGAAAAGAAAAAAACAGAACAAGAAAAGAAAAATCTCCCCTGCATGTGAAACACTAGAAAGAATCTTCTACTTGAGCCTTACCTTATTAAAACTTCTTGTACAGCAAAAGACATCACTAACAGTTAAAAATACTGGGAAAAATTTTCAGAAGAAGGACTAACATCTACAACACATAAAGAATTAAAAATGTCACACCCTCCACTCTAAATTAAAGACTTAATTTTTAAAAAGACATCTGAGATGAATACACCCTTATCAGATGAAGGTGTACAAATGGCAAATCAATATATAAGAAAATGTTCAACATCCTTTGTCATTAGAGAGATGCAACTTACAACAATGCTGAGATTAGAGTGTCATGAAGAAGTCAACCAGTAATAAATGCTGGGATGGATGTGGAGGAAAAGGAGCACATCTCCACTGATGGTGGAAATGTTCACTGGTGTAAACATTGTGGAAATTAGTGTGTAGATTCCTCAAAAACTAGGATTAAAATGACCATTTATTCTCCTTGTTAGTATCTTCCTAAAAGAATAAAAAGAATTACATCACAAATGCATACACATGTTTAAAACGTTACAATTTGTAGTAGCTACATTTTGGAAACAGACCAAATGTCCATCAACTAATGAATGCTTAAATGTGTTCGTTTTATGCATTGGTATATTAATTGGCCATAAAACAAGAAAAATTTGAGGTATTTGTAGCTCTATGGATTTAGCTTGAGACCATATTCTTAAGTGAAATAAATAAAAAATTTCATTCATGTATAAATATCACATTGGCTTTCTGCCGTGAAAAACTGAAAGAGTAAATGAAACCCAAATGCATATTAGATATTGTCAAATGGAAAGAAAAGTAAAGGGGAGCTAAAAACATGAAAAGGAAAGTACGGGGAACAGGAAGATGATTAACAAAGTATAAAATGGAAGTGAAAGTTTGTAACTAAGGAAAGGAAGAGAATTGCATGGGAGGATAGGAATGGGGGAAAAAGAGAAATCAAGATATATGGTACAATGGTAAAAATTCTCTGTGATGAACAACATCAACTTTTATATCTACATAGTCCACATAAACTTAATAAAAATGTATGAGCTTATTTTGTTAAGTAGCCACTGTCTTTCTTAAGCAGGGGTACATTGATGCCTAGATATTTTCAGTAATTTAGTTTTAGGAAAGAAAATGTGTGTGGAAGTATTGAGAAAATAAAAACAGCCACCTTATGTTTTGCAAAGTTGACTAACATGATCCCTGGAAGAAAGACAGCCTGTTTAATAAATGATGTTGGCAAAACTGGCTTTTCTCATATAGAAGGCTAATATTAGACCCTTATTAATCAATATGTCCTAAAATAATGTCAAATAGATGAAAAGTTTTGAAAAACTCACCCTTCCAAAATACAAAGACCCGATTCAAAAATGGGCATCTGAAATGAATATACACTTCTCAGAGGAAAAAACAGAAATAGAAGCTAAGTATATGGAAAAAATGTGCAACATCATTGATTATTTAAGAAATGAAAATTCAAACAACACTGACATTGTATCTCACTCCAGAAAGAATGACTAACATCAAGAAGTCAGTCAATAACAAATACTGGAGAGGATGTGGAGTCAAAGAAACCCTTCACACTTCTGCAGTGTTGGTGGGAGTGCAGATTGGTACAACCACTATGGAAATCAGTGTGAAGATTCCTTAAAAAGCTAGAATTAGAAGTCTCATTCAACCCAGCTCTTCTCTCCCTGAGCATTTTTGTAGAACAACTGACAGTTTATATTTGTGAAATGTTTTTCCAACATTTGTAATATAAAATTTTGTTCTGCAACACATCATGATGAAACAAACTTGTTTTCTCATCTCTTACATTTTCCAAGTCCCAGTTTTCCACTGGAACTTCTTCAAAGTATCATTCTTGTTGTAAGAGATATGCAAAGCCATCATCTTCATCATCATTATTGTCATCACCACCATCATAGCAGAAATTTTTCCTCAATACACATATATTCATACTCTTAACTCAAGTGAACATTTTTTTCCTACAAGAAAATATGCCAATTATGTTCTTCATCTTTTCCAAGTCACACCTGTGCTTCTGAAAATAGTGTGACAAAAGGAAAATATTAAGTTATTCATAAAAGACTCAACAATAATGGGTAGGGCTAGTTACCCAGTAAAATAAATGAAGTGCTCCTGGTAGAGTTTGACACATCAGGGTATACATGTTATGTAAGAATGCAGCTAGTATTCACTTTCAGTCAAATTATTAGCCCTAGGATCTTGCTCAGCATAACCAGACCATCTGGATATGAAGAAAAATCAGAAGAATCTGGATTTGAATAGGAAATTGGCCAGGTTTTCCAGTCAGGATGCCAAACCAAATCAGTAATTTCCAGCTTGTGACTTACAACAAAGACATTAAAGTGAACACATAGCTCTAGAATTTCTGAGCATTCAGGAAGGACTGACTTATTTATATATTATTTTTTAACGTAAAACTAAATGAACCAAACAAGCTTGTTTATTACTGCGAATGTGAAGATTTTTGTTTCATAAAGAATAATACATCAATTTGAAAGTTTTTCTCTAGAACACAATATATATATACCAAATAGTCTACATCTGCGATTATCTTTCCTCATCCTTTCTTGATGCATTGGTCATTTTTGGTGTTTTAACTCATAATATAATTTAGAAAGGGTAAATATATTTCATTTAGTTCATTTTCATACAGGAGTTTATGCAAAAGCAGTCATTGATTCTCCAGTGTATTTAACTGACTCTAATCAAGTCTTAGTCACTCTGTTTTTTTTTTTTTTTTCAGATACAATACCCAATATACACAATTTAAAGGCTCATGTTTCAAAAGTTTCACTTCATATTCACCAGGATTAAACTCAGAATTGATTCATGGAAAAATGTCAAAAGAGCAAAGCTTGTCACATTATGAAGGACAAGAAGTAGAAAGAGAAGAGAAGATCCTAGACGGGAGACCTCATGTCCAACGACCATAGCATGTTTTACATTCTAGTCACATTCTAAAGTCCCTGTTGATAAGCACAGGAGACTCTTCAGAACTTCTTGCTCTAAAGCATGCCACAGTCTTGAAAGTTATGCATATTAATCTTATTTTGGTAATGAAGAAGCCATGACTCAAATGAATGGACTAACCTAAGGTTATGAAGTCAGAAAAGACAAAGCTGAAATTGCAGACCTAGTCTATTTGTGTCAAACCTATATTCATGTCACAATTTTTCTAGTTCTGACTATATCATTTGTGACTGTGTGCATCAATGTGAGTAAAGAACAATCATAGGATTTTCCATAGTATCCTAATTTATTTAATCACCTCAAGTCTTCATCAGTAGAAAGTACATTCTCAGGACAAATTCCTCAAAGTCAAATTGCTTAGCAAAAATCGTGTGCATGATTTATCAAACTTTTAAGGTTTATTAACAAATTGAAAATTTATAATGTCTGTAAAACCTTAATTACTAGTATACCCAAATAATAATAATAATAGTAATAATATTTAGTGTTTACTATTAGTATCCCTAGGCATTTTGGGTTGACTATGTAAAAACTACATATATTGACATATTTAATTTTATAGAGAAAATATATTTTGGTTATTATTGTTATTATTATTATTATTATTATTATTATTATTTTACTTGGAATGGAATTCAGGACTTTATGATTACCAGGCTGGCACTATACAGCTGAGCTATATCCCCAGCCCATGGCTATATTTTTCAAGTTAAAGAGTATAAAATATCCTTTGTTTGCTTCCTTCCTTCCTTCTTTCACTCCTTTTCTATCTTGCTCCCTTTCCTTCCTGCTTTCCTTCTTCTGTATTTTTTTTTCAGTAAAATTGTGTGTAGTACTATTTTCTCTTGCAATACTGATTTATTTTTACCTTGATTTGTGAGAAACATATGTATATGAGAAGATCTCACATATTGTCACTTATTTTTATGTTATGTCTAATTTTTATTTTTGTTACATTTTTCACATTTTTATGTCTAATTATATTATGGCACTTGAAAGTTTCAATCCAAGGTAAAATTCTAATTCAATGAAATGTATTAATATTTCTATTTATAGTTTTTCTTTGTTGTTTTAGAAATTGTGTCATGTGAGTGTGACTTAATTAATGTCATTCTTCCCATTTTTCCAACACTCTTAACGGTTTATTGTTTTTCTTATATCATTCTCACTTTAATTAAATTTAGTAAAGAGAATTGTTAAAAATGTAAAGTCTATTACAACACTGAACAATAAATCTAACTAACTTATCGTTCGTTTTCTTAAAAGTTTCTTACCTAATTTATTAAGATTTTCTACTTCTAATTAAAATTTTTCCATGTGTATTCCAAGAAAAGTGTTGTAATTAGGTTTTCTTTGTTATTAGACCAAATTTTATCTTACAAATTATTTCCTAAAAATTTTCAAAAATATTCTTTTTTTCTGTGATTAAATATACTCACGTAGTATTACTTTTTATGTATTTGTCTCATTGCAATATTCTTTCTTCAGATCACTAACACTGTGATTCTCAATATTGAATGAATATAATTTCAGTTGCTGGAGTGTTAACATATTTCATTATAAATAACTTAAGGTATAGTATTATATTATGTTTTGAATAAAATGTCAAAAAATACATGGCATATAAGATAAAGGAATAAAATTCAAAAGCATATATTTATAAAGTGTTCCAGAAGAAGTCAAAGGGTAAATACATTTTTGCTCCTCTCATGTGTTCTTTGGTGAAGGAATTAAAAATACCATGACTGAGGTTATAATGGTTTATTTACAAAAATATCTTAGATTTTCTTAAAACAAATGCTACATTTATTGTTTGCTTATTAGTATTTGGCTTAATTACCTGGTATTTAAAGTTCATTTCTCTGCTTTTACTTTTTGTTTTACTCACTATTTGAGTGTCTAATTCACTTATTTTCACTATTGTTTAGCATTTAATTCTTTGAGTATGTAAATCTCACTTTCAATTCATCCACATAGTACCCCCAAAATAAGCATCATTATATTTCATCTTGATATGAATGTAAATTCTTATGCAGTACATATTTCTGTAGATTTTTCATAGGTGTTAGAATACTTTATTTTTACTAAGTTCCCCAGATCAGATAAAGGAAAATTGTGTGGTAGTCACTGATACACGTTTTTCCATTATACTTGTGAATTCATTGTAATAAGAGTTTTGGCTTGTATTTATTTGAAAAGTTTCAGTTTTCAGATGGCTGACTTTTTCCTTCATTATCATTCATATCTACATGTCATTTTATTAGTTCTATATTTCTTGGAAAAATTAAAATGCAAAAATTTAACAACATTGTCGTAAGTAAAAGTAGGATATCTCATCAAGTAGAACTAACTTACTAATGTTTAGGCAATTTTTTTCAGTTTTAAAGACAAAAGTGGGGCTAGGGAGATAGCACAGGGGCACAAGTGCCTGCCTGGCAAGGGCACTCCCTGGTTTTGCAAAATAAATAAATAAATAAATAAATAAATAAATAAATAAATAAAGTGCAGTTTTGCAGATTTGTCTCAATTTATACACTATTTTCTCCTTTTATGTATTTAGTACAGAATTTACAGGATCTCACTACACAGATTGGACTTGTAGTGATCCTCCTGTTTTCAGCCTCCCAAGAGCTGGAATTATAGGTATGTACCACCATACCCACTCTCAGTCACCCATGGGCAAGCCTGACATGGCTTGTGGTGCCAAGGATAGAACGCTGGTCCCTGCACTCTGCCTAATGTAGGTGTCTCCGTCTGCTGAGCTATCTGACTGGCCCTCTTTCTTATGTACAAATTATATTTTATTTTAATCTGAAAATTTACCTATTTTTTAATTTTTTATTTTTACAGGAGACTACAAATAGTAATGAAACAGAAAAATTACAAACGATACAGAATTTCACTAAAAATCGTATGTTTCACAGCATTTGTTGTATTGCACATTGTTGTCTTCAAATACAATTTTATATGCATTATTCTATCATTTTAGTGTTTTCCCCTCCCCTCAATTACCATCCCTTTCCTGTCCCTCTTTTCTCTCTCTTTTTGCCATCTCTTTGCTACCTCCCATTTCTCCTTTTTTTTTGGTAAGAATTTAAACCAGGGCCTCACATATTCTAGGCCAGTGTTACATTATGTTAGATACATCCTTAGATTCTCTAGTATATTTCTAATAGAACATTTCAAATATTTGTGAATGCACCTATAAGCAACATGGAATACTGTTTGGCATGTGCTAATTACATTTTTGCTACCTACATGTATTAATGTATTTCAAACAATTTTTGCTTCTGTATTATATTAATCATGTTAATCACACTCGATGTTCATATTTTAATCTAGTGATGACTTTTTATCTTGAAATATATTGAGGTGTTTTTCATCTAATGATTTTGATATGCTGTGTGGTCTAAAGAAATGCCTGAAACATGTTGAGAAATTTGAAATATATCCTCCATTACTCATTTTGTTTTCAGTGCTGCTGTGTCTTTCTCATTTTAATTCTGTGGTAAAGTCTTTAAACATATTGCGTGCCACTACTATTGTGTGCCTTTCAGTTTCTACTTGTCTACTTCTCCCATTAAACATTCACTACTTTTTAAAAATTACAATGCTGTCCACACTTTAAAAACTCATCAAGAAATTCATAATCTCATAAAAACAGAAAATAAGAATTATTTATAATTTCAGTAGGAACTGTTAATCACCAGTAAGTATCACACTGCTGCATAGATTTCAGGATGTTTTTGCATAAACACGTACTCTATATAGAGAAGTTGTTCAAAAATCAGTTTTTAAAATTGTATTTTGATACTGAAAATTACATGTGTATAGAGATTCTAGCTGTGCAAAAGTATATAAAGTCAAAAGTAAAAATACTCTCTTTGTATTTACACTGTACTTCACATATTCCGTTAAAGATAATTTGTATTACATAAATTAATCACCTATTTTCAAATGTAGTGTATAGTAGTTTATTGTATGGTAATAATCTAGTATGTTTGAGATGCAAACGCACCTTTAAATATTATTCAAACCATGCATGTGTTTAAATTTTGTAAATATATATTTTTGCAGCCTTACCTGATGCTAAATAAAGCTGGAAATATTTTAAACATCATATTCCTGTAACAACTGACACTTTAGCGTGAGAGTGCATTTTCTCAGCTCGTTATCAACGAGGTTTATCATTATTTTCCTCTTTGCTAGTATAATTAGCAAAAAGTAGAATCTCATTGTATCTGAATATCTTTGAATATCCCAGCTTAATCATTGTTTATATACCTATTGGTCATTTGCACTTCTTTTGAAAATTGTATGCTCCTTCCCAGCCTTCTTTCATTCCCTCATTTAGGATGGGAAATTCCCTCTTCCCTTTTTGATATGTCAGAGTCCTTTATTATTCGTTTTTCGTCTTTTATATGGTATCAGTTCGATTAAGGCATTCATTTTGCCTTGAAGATTGGTAACATAAATTCTCCATTTGTCTTTCAGTGTCCTTTACAGAAGCTGATTTCCCTTACTTCCTCCCTCATTTCCTCCCTCCTACCCTGCCTCGCCTTTTTTCTCTTTTCCATTCCTATTTCTCTCCTCTTCTAATATAGGTCCCTCCCCTTCTCGCTCTTTGTTTCTCTCTCCCCCTATCCCCTACCTCCACCTCAAGCCCCCCTATAGAAGGGCTTTTTTGTTGTTGTTGAGAGTCAAATCTATCAATCAAGGCCTGGCGACGCGTCAGCAGAGCAGGGCGGGGAGGCACGCAAGGAACTGGAGGAGGGGAAAGGGCGGGGAGGAGCGGCCAGAGCAGGAGTTGCTGGGAGTGCGCGCGGTCTGATCACAACGCAGCTGCGGAGGCCCAGAGCTGTGATCGTCAAGACCTCGGCCCAAGGCCTTCTCTGAATCTTCTCGCCACCAGAGGACCAGGGAGCCGCATTACAGAGGTACAGTGCTCCGCGTTCCTCGCCCAGCCGGCTGAGTCCCCCGCTGCGGCGCCTCCTTCTTACCTCGCTGTCTCTTGCTCGCAGCTTCCCTGCCCGCCTGCGTCACCGCGGCCGCCATGGCTGAGAATGGCGAGAGCAGTGGCCCCCCGCGCCCCTCCCGCGGCCCTGCTGCAGCCCAAGGTTCAGCCGCTGCCCCCGCAGAGCCCAAAATCATCAAAGTCACGGTGAAGACCCCCAAAGAGAAAGAGGAGTTCGCGGTGCCTGAGAACAGCTCAGTCCAGCAGTTTAAGGAAGCAATTTCCAAACGCTTCAAATCCCAAATCGATCAGCTAGTGCTGATTTTTGCCGGAAAGATCTTAAAAGATCAAGATACCTTGCTTCAGCATGGCATCCATGATGGGCTGACTGTTCATCTAGTCATTAAAAGCCAGAATAGACCTCAGGGCCAGTCTACCACACAGCCTAGCAATGCCGCGGGAACTAATACTACCACGGCGTCGACTCCCAGGAGTAACTCCACGCCTATTTCCACAAATAGCAACCCTTTTGGGTTGGGGAGCCTGGGAGGACTTGCAGGCCTTAGCAGCCTGGGTTTAAGCTCTACTAGTTTCTCTGAGCTCCAGAACCAGATGCAGCAACAGCTCATGGCCAGCCCTGAGATGATGATCCAAATCATGGAAAATCCCTTTGTTCAGAGCATGCTTTCAAATCCTGATCTGATGAGGCAGCTCATTATGGCCAATCCACAAATGCAGCAATTGATTCAAAGAAACCCAGAAATCAGTCACTTGCTTAACAATCCAGATATAATGAGGCAGACTCTTGAAATTGCCAGGAATCCAGCCATGATGCAAGAGATGATGAGAAATCAAGACCTGGCTCTCAGCAATCTTGAAAGCATCCCAGGTGGCTACAATGCTCTAAGGCGCATGTACACTGACATTCAAGAACCCATGCTGAATGCTGCACAAGAGCAGTTTGGGGGTAATCCATTTGCCTCAGTGGGGAGCAGTTCCTCCTCTGGGGAAGGTACTCAGCCTTCCCGCACAGAAAATCGGGATCCATTGCCCAATCCGTGGGCCCCACCGGCAGCTACCCAGAATTCTGCCACCACCAGCACAACTACAAGCAGTGGCAGTGGATCTGGCAGTGGCTCCAGTAATGCTACTGGACACAGTATGGCTGCAGCTAATTATGTTGCTAGCATTTTTAGTACCCCAGGAATGCAGAGCCTGTTGCAACAGATAACTGAAAACCCCCAGCTGATTCAGAATATGCTGTCTGCACCCTATGTGAGAAGCATGATGCAGTCTCTAAGCCAGAATCCAGATATGGCTGCACAGATGATGTTGAACAGCCCACTGTTCACTGCAAATCCTCAGCTGCAGGAGCAGATGCGTCCACAGCTCCCGACTTTCTTGCAGCAGATGCAGAATCCTGACACAATATCAGCCATGTCAAACCCAAGAGCAATGCAGGCTTTAATGCAAATACAGCAGGGACTACAGACATTAGCCACTGAAGCACCTGGCCTGATTCCAAGCTTCACTCCAGGTGTGGGTGTGGGGGTGCTGGGAACCGCCATAGGCCCTGTAGGCCCAGTCACTCCCATTGGCCCCATAGGCCCTATAGTCCCTTTTACTCCAATAGGCCCCATTGGGCCCATAGGACCCCCTGGCCCTGTAGGCTCTACTGGCTCCACAGGCTCTGGTGGCTCTACTGCACCCACTGTGTCCAGCTCTGCATCCAGTGAAACCACAAGTCCATCATCAGAATCTGGATCCAGCCAGCAATTCATTCAGCAGATGGTGCAGGCTCTGGCTGGAGCGAATCCTCCTCAGCTGCCCAATCCAGAAGTCAGATTTCAGCAGCAACTGGAACAGCTCAACGCCATGGGGTTCTTAAACCGTGAAGCAAACTTGCAGGCCCTAATAGCAACAGGAGGTGACATCAATGCAGCTATTGAGAGGCTGCTGGGCTCCCAGCCATCGTAATTACATTTCTGTACCTTGAAAAAAATGTATCTTATTTTTGATAATGGTTCTGAAATCTTTTAACACACACAAAATTGTGCTTTACTTTCACTTTAATTGTTTTAAATCTGTCTAGTTATAAATCTAATGATAATGTATTTTAAATTGGAATCCCTCCTTGCCTTCTTTTCTACCCTTTCCTGTTCCTCCCTGCATCCTTCCCCCTGCCCTCCTCTTCCCCAGCTATACTTTCGCCTCTTTTGTTTCTGTTTTTTTTTCTCTTTTGCCTTTTCATCTTTTGTTTATGTTCTCTGTTTTGAATGGTGGAAATCAATGCTGTTTCACTCATAGGTGTTGCATGCGAACACTTCTTTTTATTTAGTATTTGTTGTGACTTTTGGATTCAGGTATCAGCCTTCACAGTTGGGTGAACAAGTTTTGTGCTACAGATGTCCAATTTATTTGCATTTTGAACATTAGCCTATGATAGTAATTTAATGTAGAATGAAGATACTAAAAACAGAAGCAAATTATTTGGAGCTCTCTAATTTGTGGTACAATATTGCTTATTGTGATTTTGGCATGTATTTTACCTAGCAAAATGCTGTAAGATTTGTACCATTCATTGATTGTTTTGCCATATTTGTACACAGTACAGCAAGCACAATTGGAACTGTACATCTAGAAGTATTGCAGTAGAATCTCTGAGCAGAATATGTATACCCAAAATAAAAAAGAATACAAGAAATATTTCTGGAGCTTGGTATGTCTTGACAGTTGTGTAGAATCTTACAGCATATCTGATAAATTACTCAGTAAAAATGTTGACTAGGCAAGTTAAGTTAAAATATAGTAGAAATGTTTATCCTGGTATCTCTAAGTATACATTTAATTGTACAGAAACCTTACAGTGTAATATTGTGTCAAAATTTGCAGGTTGACTGTGTAAGACCTTAATTGTGCAGCCTGAAGGATCAGTGTAGTAATACCAAGAAGTGCATTTTACCTAAGACTTCCTTCTCAGCTTTTCTCATAAAGAGACCCTAATATGCATTTTGATTTGTAATTGGAAATGTAGCTTTAAATGAAAGTGTCATGTGGTGTTTGCATTACTTTTAACTGCTATGTATAAAGAAAAGTGTATCTTTTGATTTTCTGAGTTCTTTCTCTTGTGCATAGGGAAAATGCATTAAAAATAAAAAAATTTGAAAATGGAAAAATCTTTTCCTTTTTGCCTTCTGCTCCTAGTGTCACATTTAGCTTGTTTAGCATGTCCTAAGATTATATGAAGCTTATCTTATTTTCCCTTTTGTGATTTTGTTTTTTAAAAAACTTCCCTATCTGAAATTATTTTGCTATATAGATTTAGATATCCTAATTAATTTACACAAAAGAGTTAGGTAACTTTAGCTGCTATTTGTCCCCTGCCTACATTTGAAGTGTACAAAATCATACTTTGTTCTGTTTTTCAAATCTCTCTGAGCCTTAGCCCTAGTATATCAGCCTGCTATTGTTGAACTAGAAATCAGGTTTCCTCTCTGTTAGAGTGAGTCTTTTTATTGATGTTATTGTTTATCTTTTACCATTTTCCCAGTTATGCTTATAATTCTGTTTTACCATATGAACATTATAGTTAATAGGTTTCTCCAGAAATAAATTGGAATTGAGCTGGGATTGTTGATAATTGATACATTGCTGAGTACTTCAGAACTGCATTGCTTTCTAGAAATGTGGTATGTTGACACATTTTATATCCTTTAAGAGTATTTTGTTTAAATCGTATATAATATATGATAAATATATTGCTAGATAGTACAAATATAAAGGAAAGAGAATGATACTGGTAATGGGAGATCTTCATGTGGGCCATTGTGTTTATTTTTGCTGCCTAGAAGAATTATTTTCATAGATCATTTTTAATTAATGATTTCTCAAAATTTATAAATTTTAGACATGTATTTGATTCTTTTGGATTTTTCTTAGCAAATGACCATATCAATACATAATAATTATATGTATTTTCAGAATTTATAGCAGTTTCTGACCACATGAACTAAACATTCTATAGCAGTGTTAATAAAGATAGTGGAAGCAATGTTGTGTTGTTCCCTATTTTAACAAGAGTATGTTTGATATAGCAGTTCTAAATTGTGTTTTATGGAAAGACATTCTTTTGGAAGACAGGAAAATAAGTTTTCAGAATGCTATGTGTTCTAGTTCCTTTTGGAAACTGATCATGCAGTAAATGTTGGGTAGTGTTTTTTAAAATGTGTAAGTTCTTTTTAACATACCTAATAAATAGCTTATTAGTTTTTCTAAGAATAACTTAGGAAATAATGATTTATTATTTTATTGCTATATAATGTTGGAAGTTTGATAAGCACAGCCAGCCATATTTAAGAATTTTAATGTCATGAATGATTTTATACAGAAATATGTGCTAATACTTTAAGTATAAGAACACTATTAAGTGATTAACCATAGGAGAAATCTAGACCTAACAATTTAGCAGGCACATTTTTTTCAAATATTTAAAGAACAGAAGATTCCATAGATAGCTTTGTTAAATGGTTCTGTGTTTTTAATATATTTTGCTTTCTCTGAAAAGATCTAAGTTTTTTAAGTTATACTAATCTGTTTTTTCAAATAACTTTACTTTGTCTTTCATCAGTTTAGTTTTTATGTCTTGTGTGATGCAATTTTCTCCTATTAAAGTTTCTTCTTAGAGGTTCTATTTTTTCATTTGAGTTCCTTTCATCTACTATTGATCAATGATTTATCCGCTTATTCATTGTCTAATGAACAGTGACTTGGCATCCCTCTACATCAAATAAGAGTAGACTGATGCTTGTATCCTTTTATTGTTTACTGGGTTGTCACTCTCACCTTAAACTTTTTATGTGGTGAAAGTTTCTATTACAGGTTTTGTGAATCAGTAGGATGACACTATAGGATGGAGGTAAGACCAGAGATAATTCAAACAGGAGAATTTTACCACAAAGAAAGATTTCTTGATTTGCTCTTTTGGCCTTTTACTTTAGGCACAAGAAGTATCATATATACTTTCTCCACTTCTGGTGGGTAAAGAGAGGCAGTAGTGGACAGATGTACAACATTGAAACAAACTTTGCTGGTTCATTAAAGGGACTCTTGTATCAGGTTGGATTCCAATGTTTTCTGATAAACTGTGGCATTTGGTGCCAGGGATAAACCCTGGTCCCTGCACTTCCCTAAACCGGTGCTTAGTCTACTGAGCTATCTCCATTGCCCTGTCCTCTGTACTTTATCTCTCATATTCTCTCTCATCTTTATTCTTTTAAGCTTGAATGTATTATTGAGTTTCTGTCTTGACTGTCTTGGTCATTAGAGAATTAATTTCTGTCATTGATATCCTTCATTATTGCTTTACCAACATTTTAAGAATTGTTTCCCTGATTTTCCTATATGTTTTGCTCATTTCTTTTTGCCAGAAGAAAAAGCATGATTTGGCATATACCAAAACCACATGAAAGACCAAGCCTTATCAGCTGATGTACATATTTACCTAGGCTGTAGATACTTTATTGATGTGTAAAAATGCTTGGCAAATGGTGCTTAAAGCCAGCAAACTCAAAAGTTTGGGAAATACAACCTTAAAAGTTGTGTCAGTGTATAAGGACAATTTTCTTCAAATGGGCATGAATTAAGGTATATAACTAGCTCTGTTGTGGTTCCTCAACACAAACTGGAGCTCTCAAAAGTAGCTCTTTCAGAGTACAACTTAAAAGTTTCTTCGCCTAACTGATAGATTTGCTCACATAAGTTAATTATAAGAAAATTCAGTAACTATTTTAAGAATTGTTAATGATCATGAAAGGGAGAGCATTGCTTAGCCTTCTCATGTACCACACTCACGTGATTTTCAGTCTTGCCATGGTAAATTAATTTCTCTTCAGTTAGGACAATTAAGATTGCAAGCATTCATTGTTATGTTCAAGTTTTATAACAACTTTGTAAGGTAACAGTATTATCATCCTCATTTACAGATAAGGGAAAAAGGTGAATAAAGTTAAGTAGCTTCCACAATGTCATGTTGTTATTGACAATCAAGACTTGAAGCCAACTCTGAGGTTCCAAATTATGTTATTAATATTAACCAGCACACTATAGTGCCTCTCCCTAAGTGTATTAAACTTTACTATAAGTAGTTATGTACTCTTTAGCCCCCTTGGTGTTGTGCAGGAAGCACATTAGTTCTTGTATGATAAAGTGTGTATCTTTTCTGTTTTATCCTGGAACAGGTTACATAAAAACACATATAAATATTAGCTTTGAGACAAACCAATAATTGATTTTTTTTGTATTTTAGGGAAGGGTCAGCAGGGTGTTCAGTGTCTCACTACTAGATTAGACTCTTAGTGATCCACTTGTATACAGCCTCCCAAGAGCTGGGATAACAGGTGTACATCATCACGCCCAGTCTCAATAATGGAAATTTAGAGGTTACTCTTTCTGACTTGCAAGTTTTGGATAATATTTGAATTTCTCCTTTAATACCTCTGTTTATAGGGGCCTAATATATACAGTGTGTCTCTACATTGATGATCACATGGGTCACTTGTGCTTCAGGTGCTGTGGAGGATATCTGCTTTTTGTTGAACTGCATCCACAAAATCTCAGGCTGTAATAACCAGTGTGCACCTCATCAAGGCATTTGACAGTTTTTCAAAATGTCCTTGAGAGTAAAACAGAGTAAAGAGTGCTAAATGATAGTGGCCATATGGTAGATAGAGTAGTATTTCAAATAACAGTGTTAAAAACTGTGCTTATCAGTGTAGACAGTTTTCTAACTTTACCTCTGTTCCACTGAAGTTCTTTTTAATAGCTAGCATCATAGTATTAAGCAACATGCTTATAACATTGCAAATAATATACAAGTAGAAGATAGAACATACAAAATATTAGCAATGTTCAAAATGTTCTTAGAGGTCCCTAAAATAGCCAAATCTAGCAGGATTAAATTGAATGGAGTCAAATATGAATGCTTAGGATTTTTTTTCAAGAAATTCAGTTACCAAAGTCAAGTGGTTATAATATAACTATAATATGTGAAGAATGCCAGTTTTACTTTTAAGTTCAGCATGAGCTATTTATGTCAGGTTTCAGTGCATGTACATAATTAAGCCTTAGGTTTCATTAATACAGTCATCATGCCCAGAATAAAGAAGGACTGTTTCATTCTGTAATTTATAGTTTATGTCAGGAGGTTTAATGATATCTGAGTGCTGCAATTAGAATGTATACAGATAACCTAGAAACTGACCAAGATGGTGAATGATTTTTAAACAGAAAAGAATTGTCGCAAAGGTCAAGAATGCATTGGTCTAAAGACAGGAGCTTGTGGATATTTTTATCAAGTAAGTGAAGGCAAATTAGGGAAAAGAGGATTTAATATTTACTTGAAGTGCCTCCAGAGAGCAAATTGAATAATACAAAATAGCCAGAATTCTAACCCTTTATAGCAATTAATTGAAGGTATCTTGTTAGGAGATTTATAAGCAAAAGCCCAATTTAATATGAATTTCACAAAAGGTTTTATGCATCAGGTAGAATTTCAAACAATCTCTAAGATTTCTGCAAGCCTTATAGTCTCCATATGTACTTTTCAGCTCTCACTGAAGTTCCAAGGTCTGGGATCAAAGTTAAAAAAGGAAGGCATGTTATATATTTTTCTCCTACATTTTTTAGTAAGCAACTTAATAGTAGTTTGCACACCTTTGTTGATATACAGGTTCTAGAGAAATTCCTTAATGTCATTTTTAATGCTATACATTATAAAACGATGCAAACTATAAGGTCTAAATTGAATGTCACAAATTACTGTGAGGAAGAGAAAAAAGAGAGTCAAAAGTCAAAGGACACTAGATGAAGGCTAAAGGTTACAGGGGTATTTTGAACTGTGTTTTTTGATACTATTCCTGTACACGTTGTCATTTACAATAATGTTTAGCATTGCTGAGAGTAGCCTCAAACTGAGAGTATTGTGTGAACTGTGAAGTAGAAGATTTTTAAAATTTCATATGTAATACTTTAACTAAATTCATAAGTTTGGAAAATGAAAAATATGAGTTAATATACATGACAACCAAGGGGATGTCACTGAATAAAATAAATTATCTTAAGATTATAAGTCACTACACTTCATGTTTTTATAGGTTGTCCTAGATTCCGCAGGGTCTGGAAAAGATCATCTTAGAACTATGACAAGCTGACATACACATCAGATCACTTCTTTGAAGAACTAATTTTAACTCAAGATATCTGTGTCTATTTGTATGCATAACTTTGGTTTTACCAACTAAAGCAGGATTCGATCCACATATTTTTATATTAATATACTATCCTCATACACTTCCCCTGTACATGTTGGCTTTCTGCATCAGCTTTGACCTAGGTGAACTACATATCGTGTGGCCAGACTCTATGGGGTAATGATATTGCTTTCTTCATTCATAGTTTTGCTTTCATTTCTATATATGTTTATATGGCTTCAGTTCATTTTATTTATTTTTATTTATTTATTTATTTATTTATTTTGTCTTTTTGAGACAGGGTCTTACTGTGCAGTTCAGGCTGGCCTTGAGCTCACTTTTGTAGCCCAGGCTGGTCTCGAACTCGCACGGATCCTCCTGCCTCAGCCTCCTGAGTGCTGGGATTACAGGTGTGCACCACCACGCCCGGCTCATTTTATTTATTTTTAATTAAACATTTTTTAATTTAAAATTTTTAAATTTACCGGAAATGTTTTAACAATATGCAGTCCCCATATACTCTATATAAACTCTCCCCCTACTACTGATACATACATTGATATGTGTATTTGTTATGGTTAATGGAGTACTTGGAACTTTTTGTGTAATTTTTCTCATGATTAAGCTGGAGTTATGTATTTTTTGAAGAACACCACAGATGTAAAAGGTCATTATTCACAATATATCAAGCATACATGCTACAAATATGACATATTATTGCTAATGTTGACATTAATAACATAGCTGGAGGTAGGTTAGGTCAGTTTTATCTACTGTGAAGTTACTGCTTATTTCTTCATTTCAATACTGTACTTTCTTTTGAAGGAAATTTATGTGCAGCTCACAGTTACAAAGTAATTATGTTCCATTCAGAGTTCTTCAGTATAGATTTGTTTCCCTGTTTTATTTGTATCAATATGGATTCATGAATGTTTATTTAGCAATTTTAGTTAAAAATCAATGCTATTTTATCAGTAAAATTTTTCAGGTTTGGCCACCGACTGCTTTTTGGATGGATTCGTAAAGTGTTTGTAACATATCTCAGTTTTTACCAAGAATATTTTTAACCCACTTCTAGGAGCCCAATTCTGTTTATTACAGGTTTGTATCAGAAGCCAAGATTTTTTGATGCTGTGTGTTTGTTGTTCCTGGGATGTCATTGTTTCCAGTCTTTCTTAGTGTACAGATGCAAGATATACGTGTTTCCTTGAATATATATCTATATATCTATATCTCCATAAATATTTTCTATATACAGTTTTCTGTGTACTAAGCTAGACATGAGATCTTATTATTGCACCAATTGTAATCAGTCGAAGGACCATTAATAATCCTTATTAATCAGTCCAGCCTCTTTTTATTGATCTGTAATCTCTCACTCTAGTAGTGAGAAATTTGGGTTATATAACTGTCCATCCATTTGTTTAATTGTTTATTTCCAGTATACATACATATCAATATCAGAATTATTAACGTGTATCCCTATGAGAAACAACTTTATCAAATATAGATGAATGCTCATAGATACTATCTTTTGCTTTTAGTGTTACAGACTGTATTTTCCAACTGTTTTATACATTTTAATATAGTTACATTGTTTTACCACCTTCCATAGTCCATCTCCCTAAATGATAATTTTCAAATGTATATACATTAAGATTCAAATTTTGTTTTGCAAATGTATAGTCTTTTTTTTTTTTTTTTTTGTCTTTTTCAGACAGGGTCTCACTATGCAGCTCAGGCTGGCCTTGAGCTCACTTTTGTAGCCCAGGCTGGCCTCGAGCTCGCACCAATCCTTCTGCTTCAGCCTCCCGAGTGCTGGGATTACAGGCATGAGCCACCACGCCTGGCTGTATAGTCTTACATATTTACCATTACAGAGTAACTTCACCCTTTTCTGAACTTCCTTGTGCTGTTCTTCACCTGTTGAACACATTGAAACTCTGGAAACCATTTAACATTTGCTCATTACTTTTATCTATTACTTTTCACTTTCTGAGAAATTCATATAATTTGGCTAATACATTATACATTTTCAAAGTTCTTACTTTACTTAACAACTGGCAGTTTAGATTCATTGATTGTTTTGTAACTCAATGTCTACATATTTTTAAATTCCTGGACAACAGGCCATTGAAAAAGCTTAATTTACCAGTTTATTTGATGGAAGACACTACTTTTAATTTTTGTGATTATGAATAAAACTGCTTTAAACCCATGTAGGTTACCCCTTTAATTTGTGCATGCGTGTGTGCATATGTGTGTGTGTGCTTGTATGTTTAGTACAGGGTGTATAGGTTCTTGTTACACAGGATTTGTAGTGATCTTCCTGTTTTCAGCCTCCCAAGTGATGGGTTTACAGGCACACACCCCCATGGCCAGTCTCAGCACGCCCTGCGGACACATGACACGCCAGCACTCAAACCCAGGTCCCTTCATCCTCCTAAGCAGGTGCTTTAAAGTACTGAGTTATCTGGCCGTCCCAACTCTCTGATTTGACTTACCACTTTTAAAATTCATGTTTATGCTCTATTCTTTAAAAAAGTGACTTTATAATTTATCAAGTCATGTTCATGCCCTGATTTTATATACTTGTATCTATCAATAAACATTATGATACTTTAAATAAAATAAAATAAAATAAAAAAGTGACTTTATAAAAAAGAGTATGTACTTATAAAATGAGTTTTAAATATCTAAGATATAATAAAATGCATTCACAACCAGAGATAAGCACTATTATAAATTTGGTGTTTTTTCCACATTTTTGCACATTTGAATACATGCATTTATAAATATACTTAAAGCACATGTCATTTTATTTTATTTTATTTTATTTTTTTGTCTTTTTGAGACAGGGTCTCACTATGCAGTTGAGGCTGGCCTTGAGCTCACTTTTGTAGCCCAAGCTGGTCTCGAACTCGCACCAATCCTCCTGACTCAGCCTCCCGAGTGCTGGGATTACAGGCATGAGCCACCGTGCCCGGCTGCACATGTCATTTTAAATTTAATCTTATGACCCAACTGTTTTTAAAATTTTTATCTTTTATTTATTTATATATGTGATACATGGTCTCACTATGCAGCTTGGACTCTTAAGTGATCCTCCTGTCTAAGCCACCCTAGTACTGGGATTATTGGCATGCACCACCACACCCAATTTTGGTGATCAACACTGCATTCCTGGAGTTCCAGGGCCAGCACAGCATATATTACAGGGGACTGAACCTCGGTCCTGACAGATGCTTGAACAACTGAGTTATCTCCCCAGTCTACAATTATTATTTAGGCCCAGAGTTTTATTTTTACATTTCTCAAGTAACATATCTTTCAATCTTGAAATCATTTCCAAAATATATAAAGATGGAAGCCCTTTATCCACACGCATAAAATTCGCAGGAAAAAATGAGTTTGGGGGAAATAAAGACACTAATTTGTATGTATATTTTTCCATTAATAAATGGAGATTATATTGTTCTTATCGAAGGTTCTATAATACTACAATGTTCAAAGTATTTCATTATACGAATGTTATTTATTCATAACTAATAGAACTTTAGGTCATTCTCGGTTTCTCCATATAAACCTTGCATTGGTTGCCATACTTGGGCATTTAACTGTGATAATATTTTTTTCCATTACATTTTTGTTTTCCTTCAGTCAGAGTCTCAAAGTGCAGTTCAGGTTGGCCTTGAACTCATTTTGTAGCCCAGACTAGCCTTGAACTCTTGGCAATCGTTACTCAGCTCCCCCAGTGCTAGGATTACAGATGTGTGACACACTCAGTTACCTTTGCAGTTAAATTCATAGAAATAAATTTTCTAGGTAGGAAAAAATGTTATTCATTTAAATTTTAAATGTGTAACACTAATATGTTCCCTGAAAAGACTGCATTCCTTCCAAAAATGTAGCCTTTCTGTTTCTCAATATTGTTTCAGTTCCCATTTATGACATTTAATCAGTAAAAAAGGTGATTTTATTTCACTGTGTTGTTAAAGTGTGAGGTTAAAATTTTGTGTTTACTGGCATGTTTCTCATATCAATGAGCTGTTCATCAGCATTACAAATTTCTGATAAGTAGTCATTACTCTTGATTTCCAACATGTTAAATTCATCTTTTATTAAGAAAATTACTTACTGCTTTTGTACTTGGTCTAGGCCAAGTTCATATCTTATTTTCTCCAATTTATCATCTGACTGTTAACTTTATGTAAATTAGCTGTAAAATTCACTTTCTATTTTTATGACAACATAACAGACTGAATAATTTATAAAGAATAGAGATAGCTTATAATTCTGGAAAGTAAAAGCCCAAGACCAGGTAACCATGACTGACAAGGGGAGGTGAAGGCATACTTAGAAGACAAAGCATATTTTAAAACCATCCAATTTTATGATAACTAATTTAGTTTTACAAAAGTAAGCTGACTCACTCTCATGAGAATTAACACAGTTCCCGGGGAGTAGCCCTAATGCTTTCTTGTTTGGCATCGCATCATTTCTTGGCACTATTGCACTGAGGAACAAATTCCAGTACGAGTTTTGAAGGAAACCAACTGTTTCCAAACTATCACAGGCGCACCTCCATTTTCTAGTATTTTTAAAAAAATATATGAGAATTGTAGGTGGGGGAGATAGCTCAGTGGAATAAGTGCTTGCCTGAGAAGTGCAAGGTCATGTGTTCAATCCCTGGTATCACAAAAATAAATGAAAAATAAATAAATGACAGAGCAAACAAAACAACAATAAAAGGAATTGTAGACCTGCTTTTTAATGTGTTGCACAAACTAAAAGTTTCCACTCCAACTTGTAAAATAGCGTGCATTTTAATTTAGTATTATTCTTTTTAAAAATTTGATTACATCCCTATTTTACATCCCTCTTAAATCTCTCTTGTTCCTGTGACATATTTTTCTATTCTTCTGGTTGCAGATTATGTCAAGAAATTATGCAGTAGTTACGAATGCAGTAGTTAGAATATCTGATAGAAGCATCCTCTCAGTGGTAACTTTCTTTCATAATGTCTTTGTCTCATTTTATGCAGTTGTTGAGGGGCCAGCGAGATAGCTCTATGGCACAAGTGCCTGCCTGGCAAGTGTAAGGTCATAAGTTCGAACCCCAGTCACCCTTCCCAAAATTTTAAAATAAAAATTAAAAAATACATTAAAAAATTTAAAGAAGGCAGGCGTGGTGCTGCACACCCTTAATCGCAGCACTTGGGGGACTGAGGCAGGAGTATCAGTGCAAATTCGAGTCCAGCCTAGGGTACAAAAGTGAGATCAAGGCCAGCCTGAACTGCATAATGAGACCCTGTCTCAAAAAGACAAAATAAATAAATAAATATTTAAAAATTTGAAAAATAAAGTTGTGGAAGAATACTTAAAGCTGTAGTTTATAAAAAACACGTGATCATTTGTTATGGTTCTAGAAGGTGTAAAGTTCAATCTTAAGATGCTGGTATCTGCGAAAGACTGGTCTATTGCTCTGTACCTCGGAAGAAAGCAAGAACAGAGGAGGTAGGACAAATTTGCCTTTTTACCAGGAGCCCGCTCCCATGGTAACAAACCCACTCTAGTGATAGTGGCACAATCATTTCTGAAAGACAAAGCCCTTAGGATTCAATCACCTCGTAAATGTCCCTTGTTTTGGCTGTTACATTGGCAATTAACTTATTAATGCATAAACGGGGGAACATATTCAAACCACAGTAACCTTCTTTGCCATTCTTTTGCATTTTTTTTCCTGAAAAAAATTAAAATAAAATAATCTTTAAAATTTGCCTGAACCTAAGAGAAGTTTCTCTAAATACATATATTAATTGGAAGTTTTTCAGAATGCAGTTTTCTCATTTAATTTCAATTTGGGCTTTTGGAATGTTTTAATTGGCTTGTAATTTTCTTCAAATATCCAATGATTTTTAAATCAATTATTTATACTATTTGTTTTAGTCTGATGAGTATATAGCTCATATGAGGAATCCAGAAATCACAAATTTCAGCCAATTGATCTAGGAAGGAACCTCATAGACAGCAAACATTTCTTAAATAATTGAGACCAATGGCAGAATTTCTATATGTCATGTTTTGTTTATTTTTTATGAAGTCTTACTATATTACTCAAACTATTCTTGAACTCATAGGCTGAAGTGATCCTGCCTACTTAATTTTCTGTGTAGCTGGGAAAAAGGCACACACCGTCATGGCTGATTTCTATGTGGTGTTTTAATGTTGTTTCTTATGTCCTGAGATTTTTTTCCTATGCTAGTTGCAGAAAGGAAACAATATGGCACTGCTTATGAAACTTTTTTTTTTAATTTCTAGCTTTTTGTCCACCTTGTATCCTCATTTTTGTTGGAATATATTTTTTTGGTCCTGGCATAGGAGAGACTTTGTTAAGCATCAAATCAGGCATTCCTTATGGTTCTGGTATTCATTCATACTACTAGCTCTTCCCCCTTTTAGGGGAAATCAGTAAATGTTCATTTACTGTCTTCCACAGATAAGTGGATGTAATTTTTCTCCCTACTTTGCATTCTGTATTTTTCCAGAAGAAATTAAAGGAAGAGAGTTTATTTTGCCATTTTCTGTCCTGTGAAACACTTTTGTTATTGAAAAGGATACACATCATGATTCTATAACTCACTGAATTTTTAAGGAGTAAGTAGGCACTTATTACTCAGTTAAAGAAATGAAACATTACAGCTATCCCACAAGCATCTTAATGCTTTCTTCTAGCATAATGAGTATCCTAGTTTCTACAAATAGATTTGCATTGTTTTAAGCTTCATATAAACAGAAAAGTCAGTTATGTGTTCTGTGTTTTGTTTCATTGTGTTGCCATTATGTTTCTGAACATTTACATGTTGGAATTTGCTGCCTTCATTTTTATTAACATGAGATTCATACTTTATGTTAAGTAACATAAAAATTCCTCTCTCAAAGTATTAAATCCAGCAGCACTTAATGTACTCATTGTTATACAGTGACCACTTCTATCTCAAAACATTCTTACAATCCCAAAGGAAATCCTGTATCCATGAAACAACCTTTCCCCTTTCCCCACAACTCCACCCCTTTACCATTGACAGCATTTTGCTAATGTGCATTCCATCTCCAGGGATTTACTTATTCTGGGTCTTGCATATCCATGAAATTATATCTGGCCTCTTTCATTCACCATATTTTGGAAATTCAACAATGTTATAGCATATATTCCTTTTCATATCTGAATAATATTCTGCAGTATGTGGATATATGGCATTTTGTTTGTAAATTAACTTAGTAGTCATGTGGATTTTTCCACTTTTTAAGTTATTGAAAGTAATGCTGCTACAGCCATTTATGCAGAAAATATTTTTATCCTGGTTTTAATTCCATATTGAACTTTGAAGAGCTTCCAAGTTATTCTACATTGTTTGCACCATTTTATGTTTCCACTAGCAATGTGAGAGCACTTTATTTAGTCTGCATTCCTTGCTGGGTTTTGGCTTTTTTGTATGCTTTCAGTGTTTATGATATGATAGATCAATATAATTTTGTTTTCCTTATAGGCTGTGCATCTTACATTGAAATCAACTGAAGCACATTAAAAATATAAAAAAAATATCACAAAACAGTTAAATTAAGCTATCGAATAGAAACTGCTGATCATTAATTCTGTTAAAGCACTAAACAGAGAAGGAAAATTGAAAGAAGGAAGAGAAATTATCTCAAAATCAAAGGGAGGTTCTGAGAATGTCACTTTGTGTGAAGGCCTAGGTTTAATCCCAAGTATTGCAGGAAAAACAAGGAACAGAAGTACATAGATAGGATAGAAATACATTGAAAATCACAGGTCTGGAGGAAACAGTGAAAAAACCTTCAATTTACTGAGGCTATAGTCTAGAAATTTCAACAAGGGACGTAGTATAGACTTTACAAATCAGAAGAGCTGTCAGGCAAACAGATTTATTTTATATACACAAATAGAAAAAATCCTAAGCAATTAACGTTAGAAGACTTGTGGGGGAATGATGATTTTGAAAGCTCTGTAAATACTGAGTCACAGATATGCTCATAGTTGGATACCTGTTCACAAAGAGTCCTGAGAAAACTTTATCCTTTATCTCTAACAGACCCTTAGATCCAGGCATATATAAAGTGAATGTGAAGGAAGCATTACAAATGAAGTTGTAAATACACAGCCAATATGCAAAGACTGTGATAGTATCCTTTTTTGTTTTTAATCTTTTCTTTTTTCTTTATGCTTTATTTTTGACACCAGACACTTAAGAAAATACTCTCAAAATAGGAAGCATTTTGGTGAAACAAATTGCAATGGCCATACAACACAGAAAACATACAATGTGTGGGAACATTTTGCAGGCCACCTACATGAATAACAAGTTGTATACTGAGAAAGGTTCTAAAATTACAGTAAGCTGTCAGTTCAGAGTGCATTATAACCTCTGAGAAAGAAGCATTACTGAAGGATTGTAGGCGTCCCTTTTAGGTCCTCATTTTGATCTGAGAAGTCAATATTTGTAATCCCAAAGTTACATCATTGGAATCTCACCAGGGTCATTCCAATCTGCCGCTTCCCATGCAACCCACGGTGAAAGACACTAAAACATACTTATAACTATTGGGGAGCCAAGGGGCTCTAAGTCCAGCCACAAAGATGATTCTCTGGAACAAAAAGCAATCCAAGGCCTCACCCAGCTGTATTCAATGGAGGAGTGGCTTGAGGAGGAATGATTGAGAATTGTGGGAGGTAGGTGAATACTGTGAGCTGAGCTAGGTGGGGGGCCTACATTTACCTCTGCCACTTGCAGAGGATATGCAGAGA
>PVJA010028143.1:0-27887 GCA_004027025.1 Myocastor coypus
TCAGAGGATATGACTGTAGCAGGTACTACTTCCAAGTCAATAGTGAAGGCGATAGGGAAATAGCTCCTTGGTACAAGTGCCTGCCTGGCAAATACAAGGTCAAGAGTTCAAACCCCAGACCCCCCCCACACACAAAATAGAGTTCAAGTCAATAGTGAAGAGGGCTGGTGGGAAATAAATGAGTTGAGGGGAATAGAAGGGCCTGGAGGGAGATAATAGTTCCTAGGCTGGAGATTCAGAGCAATCTTTTTTTTTTTTTTTTTTTACCCCTTTTGGAAAATAGCTGTTCAAGGGGTGCTATCATTCCAAGAAAACAGACAAAGTAGAACCTGGCCTACCCTGCCATGGTACAGGTCTAGCAGCTGGGGAGGTTCAGTGCTTGTGTGTAAATAATGGATCTATAGACTGCCAAAGGTGGTTTTGATAACATTGTCGTGACTACTGACTGGCCAGAGAAGGGACTGAAGTACTAGTGTAAAGGTAAAATTTGTCTTTCTTTTGCTCCCATCCCCTAAGTGTAATTGCCTTGTGCATCACATTAGTAGTTCCATTGAACGTCTGGAGTGGTGGGCACTTGGGGAGAATGGAAAGATGGCACGTGAGAGGTGAGGTCATTCTAACTGAACTGACTCACAAGTTTTGCCCGGTGGAGGCAATGAGGCCTTCCAAGCAGTGCTTCCCAACTGTACCCAGCCTTCCTATGACAAACTATTTGGGTTTTGGCCAAAATAGCTACCAGGGCAGTGTCTGAAGACAGCAGTGAAATCTGCGTGACTAGAGAGGTGGGTGGAATTGTGAAAGGAGCTTGAGGAATGTCCAGAAGATCCGCCTCCACCACTTGCTGGCTGAGTAAATGTGACTTCAGTGATATGAAGTGAGACTGTGGGTGATGGGGTTGGTACATAGTTGGCATGCAGTAAGTGTTCCATTCTTCTGTCACCTCCTCTGTGGACTTCAGTTTTTTCACCCATGAAGTGGGGCAGGTAGCGCCTATCCCTTCTGGCCTGGAGTTACTGTACGTGCTTTAAGCAAGGTTAATTGTACTTATTTGACTCTTTCACTGCTTTTGCTTCTGCTTCTTCATAACTGTTTAGAGAAAGCTATCTTATAGTTCAGATACATGGGGCAAGTGAGAGCAAACCAATCCCAGACTCTTGTGGTTTGGCTGCTACTCATATAAGTGTTCCTCGCTCTAGGGAAAGGAAGGACCCATGTGAGTCTGACAAGGCCCATAGAACAAAGTGCTCCAGCCATTGCTAAGGCAGAAAGGGGGTAGCATTCTAGCCTGATTATTTTGGGGCCTTAGCCAGCCTGATGATAATGTGAGAGAGATCCCAAATTTTGGAAGGATTTGGATGGTAGATCACCAAGATGGACTTGTTAATGCTAAGAAGAGAGCTTGATGTGAGAATGTCCGTTTTGGACTGTAGTTGGTGGCTAGTGTGTGTAAAAAGATGACAACAGCCCCCATGCCTGCCCAGACATTCCTTAGCTGTTCTCTAAATATTTTATAACAGTCTTTGTTCTCAAGATAAGTCTAAATCATCCAAGGAAAGGTTTAGTTCTGTGGTGGGGCCTGCATCTTGAGGTGCTAGCCTATCCAGATGAAATCCTTTACTCTTTCCAAGCTAAGGGCCTGCCTGGAGAGTTTCTGCTGAATTTAGAGACTTTCTTTTTAGTTTTTTAGCTCCCCAATGAGACTACTGCCTTCTCAGAGAGCAGAGGTCAAGCCAGGCCCAAAAGTGTTTGTGGCCAGTGGCCCTCTGGGCTTGTAGCTCATCTTGTACAACTTGGCTATCTAGATTCTTCTAGGAACAAGCAGAATTTTGACCAGATCATCTACATTACCCATCATCTTTGGGCCTCAGTTGATACTATTCCCAATACCCAATCCCTCTTCCCTTAACACATGTTTCTGACACACATAGAACATAAGGGGCAAAGACCCTTCTAGATTTTCAGGGAGTCTTTATGACTCATGTTTTCCTTTGAGTTAAGAGATAGCAAGTATGAAAGTCCATCTCTGTGTGTGTGTGTGTGTGTGTGTGTGTGTGTGTGTGTTTCTGAATTTTTAAATACCTATCCTATCTCTCCTGCAGAATTCATGAAATTCTTAAGTTGCTGTCCTCAGAGAAGCAGTCACAGCAATAGCCACAGTGAAGTGACAAGTCATGAGTAAGAATTCAGTAGAAACAGGGTCCAGTTGTGTTTGAGCTGGACCCCTCTAGATTTTAAGGGAGTCCTTATTCCAGATTAATGCTGTGTTAGTGAAGGAAGGAGCATAGCCAGCACTAGTTTCACTGACATGCTTATTCCTGACTCAGAGTAGATCCCTTTCTTTGTACCAAGTAATTTATTTAAGAAACATGTCCTTAACAAATACTTGAGTGCCTACTATGGATCAGTCCTGGGCTCCACCCTTGATCAGTGCCCGGAAGATACTAGATTGATACGAGCTTCAGTTGACATGGTCTGTAAGAAATGGTGCTAGTTTGCTTCCTTACATTCTTCCTAATAGTGTGTATTAAAGATAGCTCCTAGGTTGTAGAATGTTTTCCTGGAGTTGCACTCTCTTTCTTAGTTTTTCTCCAGTAATTCTTTTTTTTTTCCTAAGAACACAGCTCTACTCTCATTTCTGCTTAGAATTTCTATGCTAGCCCTGCCCAAGGAGGTAGATACAGCTTTCTAGGGCAGCCTTCAAGACCCTCTACTCCCTTCTCAATCTATTCCCCCTTCATCCTGAAGGCCTTATTCACTTGGGAATAGGTTCACATACTCTAATATGGCTATCTTCATTCTTCCTCCTCCTAGGGCCTCGGCCATCACATGCATTGTTTTTCTCTACCTAGAACATCTGAGTATTCTTCCCATTACTTTCAGTTTCCCTTTTTCAAAATCTACCTTGCCATTAGAGAGCAGTGCAAATGCCAGTTATAACTGTGATGCTTTATTCCACATATAGCTCCGTAAACTTTGTATTCTGTTAATATCGGGTGAGTTGAAATAAACTTAGAGAAGACTTTTTAACATGAATCTAGTGAACCTCTGTGAGTCCCCTTGCTGTGGATACAATTTAATATAGGAAGAATCCATGAACTTGGATGGAAAAATTATATACAGTTGGCTTTCTGTATATGTGGGTTCTGCATATGTGGATTTAACCAACTGAGGGTCAAATACAATTTGGAAAAATTGCATCTGCACTAAAAATGTGCAGACTTTCTTGGCCTCATTCCTTTAGTAATATAGTATAGCAGCAACTTACATAGTGTTAGTAGGAATTATAAGTCATCTGGAAATAATTTAAAGGACACAGAAGGATGTGTATAGATTATATTCAATTGCCACATCATTTTGTTTTTTATTTTTATTTTTGGTGGGACCAGGGTTCGAACTCATGACCTTGCACTTGCCCGGCAGGCACTTGTGCCACGGTGCTCTCTCCCTAGCCCCCTGCCACACCATTTTATCTCAGAAGTTTGACCATCAGTAGAGTTTGGTACTGTATACAGGGTTCCTAGAACCAATCCCACATAGATACCAAAGGACAACTCAGCTTGTTTTCACCAACTTCTAATGTGGGTTCCTTTTGAGATATGAATACAGACCAAAAAATTAAATGCAACAGTAGTAACAGTACCTATAATTGTGTTACCAATGGAAATCTAAAATATTATGTAATAACACAGTTATTGTAGATTTCTCAAAGATGATTTATGTCCTATTCAAATTTGAAGTTATAATAATAATGCTTATGATAAGTAATATAAGTATATTACTTATAATAAGTATGATCTAGTGATAGGTAATTACTTAATATAGTCTGAACACACATTATTAAATTTTGGTATCTTATTTCAGTGTCACTCTCTGTTTGTACTTCCCTTATCTCATGCATTTACAAATATTCTTAGACGGGGTCCATGGCTTTATTAGACTACCAAGGAAGGTCTATGCATAAAAGAGTTGAGATGAGAAATGTCTTTACCTCTCCATGTGTAATCAATTCTGTATCTTTTTCTTCTATTTCCTCATTTGACAGCTCTTCATAGAACCAGCATTTTGTGAGTACTGACTGAACCTTAGCCCTAGAGAGCTAATTCAAAGTCAGACACAAACCTTGAGATGAGAATGAAGTCCAATGTACTAGAAAATCCTCTGTCTCTATTCTACTGTCTCCTGTCCCCTCAGTCATTGATGTTTTGTGGTCACCTGTGACCCAGCTCAAGGATAATTTGAAATTGGGTATGTAATGATAGCTACCAAATTCCAGCCCCTGGGCTCTATTCCCTTTAAATTATGAGAGAACTTTCTGTAACATCCAATGAATGGATTGGCACCAAAACTAGAGTAACACCAAGTTAGAGTGGCTAACTTGCCTTACTCCCAGAGGGTACGTGTCTTACTTATTTCCTGTTCCTTGGTCAATCCTGAAATAGATTTCATCCCTGGATCCCTGGTGAGATTTATTTGCTGCGTCATTCTCTGAGCTTGGCTTAGTCTTCGTACTAATTGTGTAGCTGACAGAATGGCTGCCTGGCCCCTCTTCTCTGCTGCCTAATCCTTGTGCTCAGGAATGACCCAGAAACACAACGACTGAACTGAATAATGTCTTATTCACTGCTTGGAGAGCCAAATCTTTCCGTTGTATAATTAGTCTTTCCCTCAGTAGTGTTATCATCTTAGAACATACTTTCTCATTCACAAGGTGATGGATAATATTAAATGACATATCGCATATGGAGTGGGTAGTGAATACTAAGTCTGGATACATGAAAGCTGCTGCTTCTCATTATTGCTACTACTACTGTCACTACCAAATTTTCAGCCAAACAAACAAGTTTCTAATGAAATTTAAGCCATCATTAAGATTAAGCAATCTACTTGTGAAACTGATGACTACATTTTCTAGTACCTGTTAAATCATGTGTGTGATTAGATGTTCTTTTGGCGTAGATCTCTCCTTTGTTTCGTTATTGACTTGACTTTGATAACACCTCTATGTTGCCCAAACCCATCTCTTCTAAGGTTCCCTTCCTCTCTAGTGCTGGAAGACCAGCGAAACAGCAATAGTAGGAAGTTTAATGCAAGGCAGTATGTAAAACCATGGTTGTCAGCTCCAAAATGGTACTTGGACATCATTGAGTTTAACAATCTTTCCCACTTCATTTCTTCCCTTTTATAGATGAGACCAACTAAGGCACAGGAAGGAAGTATGGGTTACCTAAGACTGTAGTTGAGCTAATTACAGAGCTAGGCTTACAACCATGTACAGTACTCTTTACCCTTCTGTTACCTTGTCCCTGCAATTTTCTACCAGTGATACAGATAATCTAAGATGTACAGCAGAGATAAGAAAAGTCTGGCATGGCTGAAATTGGCTGGTATAAGTGGGGAAGACTTTGTGGATGTATAGTTAATATTTTCTTACTCCTGGTTAGTGGGCTGATTTGAGTTTTTGTCTGCTCTTAGTAAGCATTGCTCTGTGGCTGTGATTTTTGATTAAGAGCAAGGACTGGGTTATGTCTTGTTTGGGTTAGTACATCCTGCTTTCATTCTACTGATATGTAAGTTGGTCAAGTTCTTTGCATCCAACTTCATTCCTCAGTAGTGGAACACTTGTCCCAGCCTCTGCTCAACCCACAGTTAGATGACTAACCTGTCTTCTTTTGTCTCATCTTAGATCAGTGTGCGTGTGACCACCATGGATGCAGAGCTGGAGTTTGCTATCCAGCCCAATACCACCGGCAAACAGCTATTTGATCAGGTAAGGGTGGTACTCTGATCCTTAACCACCTCCCTTCTCTCAGTAGCTACTGCCACAGTGCCAATAATCCACACCTTCTACTTCTTGACAGAAAATCTCTTTTCCTACTTTATTCAGCAAGATAGGTCAAAACAAAGGCTGACTCTGACCTGAAGAATTAAAAAGGAGACAAAGTTTAAGTTTGGTGGCCTGTACCCTTATGACTTTAGTTAACCCTATAACTGGTTCTGAACAAAGGAAGAGGAAAAGAATAAGATTACTGTCTTAGTTATATTTTTCTTGTAGCTGAGATAAAATACTAAACACCCAAAATTAAGAGGAAAGGTTTGACTCAGTTTGTAGTTTCAGCCCATGGTTGGTTGATCCCTAGGCAGGGTGGCATGACAGACGGACATCACAGAAGAGAAACAGTTCATGGCAAGCAAAAGGCAGCAAAGTAGCAAGCAGAAAGCAAAGCAACAAGCAATAAGCAGCACGACCTTCTTTCTGTCCCTTATATCTTTTGTAAAAAAATATATATATCTATTTATTTATTTGGTATAGGGTTTTGCTATGCAGCTTGGACTGGTAGTGATCCTCCCAGCACTGAGATTATAAGCATGTACCACCATGCCCAGTTTCAGTGGATGCCATGGCATGGAATCACGTGACATGCAGTATTGGGGGAACCAGGTCCTTCCATTTTCTAGGCAGGTGCTTAGACCACCAAGCGATCTCTCTGGACCCTGACCTTTATATCACATCCATGATACCCACCCTTAGGGTAGATAGCATGCACATCCAGGATAGGGCGGCCTTAATTGTAGCATAGCACAATGAATATATTTGAGCATCACATTCTTGATTTCAGCAGCTCACAACCAGGTCCAGCTTCCTCTGAAAAGCCTTACCTAAAACCACTTAAGGCTTTAGGGGTAGGGAATTTAGACATAAGCCAAAACAGTTGAATCCCAGATGCTGTGAACGCATGAGCACATGGAGCCTTCCTTTCTACCCTAAGTGATGTAAGGGATATCTTGTCCATTTTATCATGAAAGCCAGAATTTAAATGAGTTAATTACACTGAGCTGGTACAAGACTGAGATTCTTCCTATTGTACTATAAAGCTTCTATCACTTTTCTATGTCTCCTGTCCTGCCCTCCCCCTTCCTCCTTCCCTTCCTCATTCTGCCCCTGCTTCCTTCCTTCCTTCTTCCTTTCTTCCTTCCTTCCTCTCTGTCTCTTTCTCTCCCTTCTCCTTCTTTATTCTTTTTCTTTCTACTTCTCAGTTGAAGGAAACTATATATACTTCTTCTAAAGGAATGACAGTACTCAGGACAACACTAGGGGTGATGAGTGTAGTAGGAGAGTATTTTATCTCCTGCAGGCATGCCATAGAGATAATTGCTTACTTCATATATATAGAATGGTCATTTCCGTCTCTTAACTCAAGAAGTATCCTTCACTATCCATTGTCATTTTCAGAAGGGATGTGCTAATAATATAACCAGGTGAAGGCTACAGAATATTTGTCATTCAAAGACTCACTAAGAGCGAAGGGAATATATGATCTGTGTCCAAACTCCCAGGAACAAGTATGGGGCTCCCATTATTCAGAGGCTGAGATCTCATCACATGGGCCATTATACCACATTCAAATCAGCCTCTAGTTGAGGCTGATCTTTGAATCATTGTTCAAAGATTTGGGAGCTAGTCATAGCAGCACATGCTTGTAATCCCAGCCCTTGGGAAGCTGAGGCAAGAGGACTGTGGCGAGTTCAGGACCGGCCTGGCCTATATAGTTAGCTCAAGGCCAGGCTGAACTGCAGAGGAACCCTTTCTCAAAAAGATTAGTTCAGGATACTTAGCATCTTGATGGGTTAGCAAGGCACTCTTATTTCTCTGTGCCTATTCTACTGCATGAGAGCTTCTCCATAGAGAGGGAATGTACAAAAGAAAGAAAAAGGTTGGATTCAGTGGGCCAAGTCTGTTCCTGTGAATATTCCATTGGATGAAAGGAAAGGCAAGAGAAGATGGAGATGGGAGAAGGAATTGTTTTTCATTCCGGTGTTTATGTAAGAGGAAGGAAAAATGCCTACAATATAAGAATAGCTTTAATCTCAGTCACTGTTACTGTATTAACTGGTAAAATTGTTGTGTGGCTACTATAGAAGAGAGTAAACTTGATTCTCTCTCTCTCTTTCTTTCTTTCTTTCTTTTATCCTTCCTTCCTTCCTTCCTTTCTTTCTTTCTTATGTGGGACTGAGGTTCGAACTCATGAGGTTGCACTTGCCAATCAGGCACTTGTGAAATAAAGCTATCTATCCAGCCCCAAACTTGCTTTTCTGAGAGTTACTATGTGTGAGTACTATGACAAGATCCTCTGAATGGAAGAACTAGTGCTGTCCCTACTTTACCACTTGGAAAACAATATCTTCATTAGACCCTGGGGAGAAGTTCATAAACCTCACTGGGATAGTATACTCATGTTTAAAAACAAACAAACAAACAAAAAAAACCAAAAATTAAATACCTACGTCAAAGGCTTTTTTGTGAACTTATGAAAGAATATACAGTATTATTTATATTTGTCTCTACCTCAAAATCAGTTATAGTGGCATTTGTGGTATATTAGGGTGAATAAATTCCAAAAAGAGGCATTGTACATAAGAAACACACAGAAAATACAAATATAGCAGAGAATGGTGATGATTCTTACCTCATTTCTCAGCTGGGAGTTGTGAATAGGCTTGATGAACTTCAGAATATATAACATTGTATTTTGCTAGAATTTGCTTCTTCTCTGGAATTTATGTTTTTGTTTTAAATGGTGCTGGGTAATCTTTGATATTTTTTGTGAAAATTAGTGTGAGGAAACGTAAAAAAAAAATTTTGAGACCAGGGATGGCTAAGATATAAAGTTGCTAAAGCTGTGCTTGAACTTGTGCTCTTCCTGCCCTAGCCAATCGGAGAGCTTGGATCACAACTGTGCACCACTATGTCAGTCTGAGGAATTTAAATACACACATTTACTGTAATTATTGTTATTGTTATTATTATTATTTGTATTTTAGGGAAGGGCCTACAGGGTTTTCAGTGTCTCACTAGTATATCACACTTGTAGTGGTCCACCTGTCTATAGCCTCCCAAGAGCTGGGATTACAGGCTCACGCCACCACACCCAATCTCAATTGCTGTCTCAGCATGCCCCTCTGTGCCTGTCATTTACTGGAACTAAAACAATGTACTAGCTGGGCATGGTGGCTCACGCCTGTAATCCCAATACTTGGAAGGCTGAGGCAGGAGGATCGGTGTGAGGTGAAAACCAGCCTGGGCTATAGAAGTGAGCTCAAGTCCAGCTTGAACTGCATAACGAGACCCTGTCCCAAAAAGACTAAATAAATAAATAAATAAATAAAGCAATGTACTGATACATAGCTTGCAAATGATTGCATAGCTAGTGTGACATAATCTGTTTTGATTATGTTAATATTTTTCTATTTTATTTGCATGCAGATTTTGTATTGGAGAGTCTTAAAAGGGACACTAGAAATCAAAAGGACACTGGAGAGGGCTGGGGAGATGACTTGGCAGTGTAAGCAGTTTTCTGATAAGTGCAAGGACCTGAGTTTAATCCCCGGTACCACATGCCATGTGAGTCCTGTGCTGTGCCCTGCAAAAGGATCACTATGAGTTGCTGCATAGAGAGACCCTATATCAAATAACTAAACAAAAGGACACTGGATGGAAACGAATCTCGGATTGTAGGACTGGCTGTGTCACTAATTCCCTATGATACTTTGCTCAAACATTTTCCCTCTTTTGGAATTTCTCCCAGTTCAACAATGGCTGTTATATTGCATATTGTTATCTTCAAATTAGGTGTTCAGATTACCAAGTAGAAGCCTGTAAGATTGGTCATAAAATTATAAAAAAAAGTTAAAAAGCAGAGAGAAAAAAATTAAGCATTAACTGCTCCTTTCAATAGACCAGCAGAAATCATCAGTAAAATTGTCCGTGCTATCCTGTGTGTGGAAATATTAGTTTCTTTGGGGCTGGGGAGATAGCTCCGTGGCACAAGTACCTGTCTGGCAAGTGCAAGGTCATGAGGTTGAACCCCGGTCTCGACCAAAAAAAAAAACAAAGGTTTCTTTATGCCCCTTCTTCTTTCTCTTCTCCTTCACTCATCCCTTAATTTTTCTGTCTGTAGTATCTAATTATCTCTCAAATCTTGTTATGCCTCAAAAATTTATTTCTGGCATTTATATAATCTGCATATCCTTTCTCTCAGTTTTATTCCTACAATTTGGCTTTCTGTAAAAAGAAGAGAAATTCCTCATATTAGTATGATAACCTGTTGATTTATGCAGGGGATGGAAGAAAAGGCAGCTGAAGGGTATTACTGCATGATGAAGTTAGCAGATAAACTTCAGACTGTTTTGTATAATGGACAAAGAATTGCCAGTATCAATCCAAACGGGGAGTCAAAAACAGTCACATTTATTGAAGATCACAGGAAGTGATCATGGCAAGTCTGTGTTGACGAAAGATATGGCACAAACAGAAAAGTGTTGCCAGAGTGGCAGGATGACCGGAAACACTGCACATAGATCACAGCACAATGCAGCCCTTGACATAAGGATATAAAGAGTAAATAAGTTCTGAAAGGTATGATTGGAATTTAAAGGATATGCAGCTCAGCGCAGGTTTCTCTGCTGAATCTCTTGTTATGTTTGGCAAGGTGTTCTCTCAGGCGCTCTCAACATGCATGCTTGTCCCAGAATTCACTCCAGTCTTGATTAGTACATGATATGAAGTATATATTTATGAGCCCGTAATAAGTTTTGAGTATAGCGAAGGTGGAGGTATCACTAGAAATTTAATGGATGTGTACTGTCATCAGAGATCTGAGTATCATTGTGTGATTTTTCTATCTCTTGGGACAGTTAGAGGATAAATGGGCCTAGGATGCTGTTTAAACTTAAATAAGTACAGGAAGTGACTTCCTCAATTTCATTGTTTGTAACTGTACTAGGGAGACATCTATCCTGGGCCACTCTCCTGTCTCTGACCAAATAGAGAGGTTTCCTTGTATTACACAGACTATTGAGTCCTTTGTTTCAAATAGCAGTGTCATTCTGCATTGAAACAACAGAGAGGAGAATATCAGAGTGGATTTTATGGTCAAGCTGAGAGGCTGGCTATCTTTTGGCTTCTATTTAGACTTCTTTCCAGAGCCTTGGTTACTCCCATGCTCCTCCTGAACCAAATGATGCCATCCTCTGTCCTCAACATTGAGGGCCTTGTCCTTGCCCATTAACATTGGAAGAAGACAGCTTCCAAAGGTGAGGTAGGCTTTATTTAGAGCCTAGATAGTTAAGTCTTGCAACAAAGAAGCTTATTAACTTTAGGAAAGCCACGAGGCCTGGTAATTCTTTTTTAGTGTTGGTTTGGTTTGTATAATTCTTAGAGAAGCCCACAGGGTAGGGAGCCATAGTGAGATTGCTGTGCCAAATTTGAAATGTGCTGCTTCTCTAACAAAGCCCTTGAGAAATTAATCTTGCATAATGGTTGAGGAAAAGAGGGAGAAAAGACCAGGCATTTCATGGTTTCTCATCCAGAAGACCAGCATCATCTTGAGAACCATCGTGTATTGGCTACCTATTATGGAGTTTCCTTGGTAGGGTGCTTTATTTTTTCCAATTAATTTTAAATAGCAGTTAAAAATTTGTATATTTATGATATACAGTATAATGTCTTGAAATGTGTACATGTGATAAAATGGCTAAATAAAGCTCAATGGGTTTTTGACCAAAGGAAATAAAATCAATTTGTCAAATATATGTATTTCAGCCATATGTACCACGTGCAACAATATGCATAAACCTTAAGGATATTATGTTAAGTAAAATAGTCCAGGCACACAAAGACAATTACCGTATCATATCATCTCACTCATGTGGAATCTGAAAAATGTAGATTTCATAGAAATGAGAGTAGGATTGTAGTTAATTGGGACCAAGGCTGTTGGGGGTCCCATTAGGATATGATGTAGGTTAAAGTATATAAAATTCCAGTCAAAAAAGAGTAATAAGTTTGAAAGATCTATAGTACAACATCTTGACTATTGTTAATAGTAGTATATTATATTTAAAATTGCTGAAAGTAGATTTTAAGTGTACTTGCCCAATAAAATGATGAGTATATGATACAATGAATGTGGCCAGGAATTTCAATCCTCACAAAGATCCTGCCTCTGAGAGGTGACAGAATGTGCCGCAGTGTGTGTAGTTAGTAAATGCTGACGTAGAGTTTCCAATACAGCAACTTGTTGAGCAGCAATACTTCCTTCATTCCCCACTGAACTGCACTGTTTGGAGAGAATGTGGTTTTTCAGAACTTGGAGAACACTCAGAAAAGATGTCCTTTCTGGCTTCAGGCCCCTTAGATGCTGACCAAATATTTGACCATTTGTTCCTCTAGAAGCCAAGGCAGATTGACAGAGGTCTGTGTTTATAGGTAGTTGACGAATGTGACCTCTTCCTTGTCTCCAACTTAATGAAGCATAAGGGAGGAAGTTTGGTTTTCCAGGCAGTTGAGATTCATCATTCAAGGAGGCCCTCTCCTGGTAGAGCCAGCATCTGAGAGGAAGGAGCTGTACTCCTTGAAAGGATTTGGAAAAAAAGCTGTAGGACCATGATGGACTCCGATAGTCATCTGGCTGATGGTCAGAGATGAAGCAGACTGGAGAGGAAGCATCCTTCTTGGCATCAGGGCCAATGATAGACAGCTGTCAGCAGTGGGAAGCTATAGTATGAAGAGGCTCATGACCTGTTAGGAAAGGAAAGTGGGGCCTACTCTTTCTCCCATTTACCTATTTCTCCTTGTGAGTGTTCTCACAGCCTGGGAAGGGAGCACATATTTTACCACAAATACTCTGTCATTTAGTGTATATAAAGACTGAGCTTCTTCAAAAGGCGTGATCTTAGATTACTTGGTGCCACTAGGTGGTAGTATTACCACAGTAATCCTCTTATTAGGAACCGGCTGCCGGGCTCCAGCTCTAGTTATAGTTTATCTCTAATTAGTTGTCCCTCAAGATTTTTTTTTTTTGTCTTTTTGAGACAGGGTCTCACTATGCAGTTGAGGCTGGCCTTGAGCTCACTTTTGTAGCCCAGGCTGGTCTCGAACTCGCACCGATCCTCCTGCCTCAGCCTCCCGAGTGCTGGGATTACAGGCATGAGCCACCACTCCCGGCTCAAGATTTTTGAACACTAGGAGAAAGGTGAAGTCTCTGCACATCCGATTTATTCATCAGTTCATTAACTCATTCAAAATTGACTGAAGGCCTGCTGGGTCTCTAGGAGAATCCTTACACCTAATGAATGCCATCTGTGCTTTTACAAACTTGGGAGTTCTTATGGAAGAGTAGATAGGCATATGCAACTCTCCCCACAAAAAAAATGAAAACCCTCGGGGCATTGATTGAATGGTGTGGTATATACAGCTTAGGATTTGGAGTCAGTTCTGGTTCAAATTTTATCCTGGTATTTGGTTGTGTGACCTTGGCTGGCTTATTTTGCCTCTTGAGAGGTAAATAGTGGCAATCACACTAAAATGTTAGAGATTTTATGATTTAATTCCAAAATAAGTAAAGTGCCGGTTGCATAGTAGGGTTCCTAATATCAGTTGTTCTTAATACATAGGTGGACATTGCTTAGGGAAATCAGGTGAAGAAGCCATGAAATCAGGAAACATGGCTCAGTGAATACTTAGGATACGTAGACTTTGTATTTGAAGACATCAACTCTTTTCTTCTATTCTTAGTTTATAAACTGACTTGAAAGTCCAATGGGCCCATTGCTGCAGGCAAAGGCAAGTTGTTCCTCTACCAACTCTGTTCCCTCTTTGTTCCACTCCCCCATGACCTTAGTTCTGAAGGTCCATTCTGTCTTTCGGGCCTTCAACGAATGTTTCTCTCTTGGACTAAATTGCTCGCTAGAGCTTGCTTCTTCCCATCAGTTACTCTTGCAGAAGCAAGCCACTTACTCTGTACACTTGATCTTTTTGTTGCCCTGTGCAAAATTGGTAGAATCCATTAATTGATCCTAATCTTAGGTTTAGGATAAAAAATATTTTATACATTCTTGAGAGTACCATAATTCCTAGGATTCACTGTCAGGCAGGTCTGATTTAAACATGATTTTAAGCCTTTTTTAAAAAAAATTTTTATTAGCATATGTTTGCAGTACGTAATGGTTAGATTTTTTCATAAGGAGTTGGTACATGTACCTAATATCTTTATTTTCATCTCTTTCCCCTCCCCACTATCCTTCCTCCCGTTATCTCTGGGTCCCCTTTTGCAAAAGACCTATTTTCATATTTTGTAAGACTGTTTTTATTTTAGTCTTATTTATATTTTAGGTTTCTCCTATATAAGAGGAACTATGTGATATAAATGCTTATGTCTCTTATTTTAACAAACATTACAGCCTCAAGGTAGACATATGACTCAGATTTATCTTTTTATGGCAAAGTACTACATAATTTATAAATACAACTTTTTGTATTAATCTGTTGATAGACATCATAAGCCACTTTCAAGATTTAGCTATTATGAATTGTGCTGCTATAAACAGGGGCATGGTTGTATCATTTGTAATATGATGTCTTTAACTCTTGGGGGAAGAAACATAGAAGGGGAATACTTGAGTAATTAGAAATATGTTTTAGAAAGATCAGTGTGACAGAGATGATAATTTTTCTAAAACATATTTCTAATTACCCATGAGCATGAGGTACATGGGAAATGGAAGTATTTTTCTTGTGACATAAGTAGTAGCAGTTTCTTCCTAGCTTCTACTTCTATCTTACTTTCTTTACTCTAAACCCCTGTTGCCACCCCTGCCTAAAGAATAGATAAGGAAGACTGCTTATTGTCAGGTTGAACTCACTAGGCTCTGGCTCAGCTTTCCTGCCTCCATCTCTGGTGGTGGGCATGCAAGAGTTGATCTGACAGACACACCATTATTAACATGCTAATGACATAACTGGAGAACAGTCTCCATTTGTCTTTTCCTTACAGGCTTCTCTTTCTTGACCATTGCTTAGGCAAGACTGCTATAGTGAGGTTTATATCTTGTTTTCATCTTCAACCTATGTGAGGCAATTATTATTGAGCTCTTTCTAGGACTGGAAAGAAGTGTTGCAAGACCTAAGGACAGCACCACTTCAGGATATATACATCTAAACATACTTTCTTGGAATATGACATAAATGGGAACCAATCTTTAAGTTGTAGACATTATTCCTAATTGCTAAAAAATAAGGAATAACAGCCTGGAGCCTGAATTGGCGGTACTTATGACCACTGATGCAATCATTTATGTCTATATGATGAATCCTTTATAAAAACCTAAAGGATGGGGTTTTGGATAAATGAATTCATGTGGAAGTCCAAAGGGTGATGTGCTAGTGATGTAGAATTTCTTTACTCTTCCCACAATTCAACTTTTTCATTTTTTTTCATCTCGTTGTTCATTTGTATCGTAGTCTGTGTGACTTGAATGTATTTGGAGTTAAACAGACTGGATCCTCAGGCAAATAATTTCAATTCTATAAAATTTTATCATCTATAAAATTGGTATAATTGTATCATGGTGCTTTTATGAAAATTAAAGAAGACAGTTGATTTAAGGTTCTTGGTATGTGAACTGCTAGACCATTTTCCTGCGTCAGCAATAGTGTTTTGTGTACTATTTTTGTGTACTATTCTTAGATGCTGATGTTGGTTATGGACTGCTGTCTAAATGTATTTTTCTTTGCTAACGTGAGCATTGTAAGCCTTTTAAGGGCAGAGGCAAGGTTGGCTCCAATTTGTGTCTTCTGCCTCACACAGGGTATTCACTCCATTATCGTTTTTGTGTTTTCTCTTCCAGGTGGTAAAAACTATTGGCCTGAGAGAAGTTTGGTTCTTCGGTCTTCAGTACCAGGACACCAAGGGTTTCTCTACTTGGCTGAAACTCAATAAGAAGGTAACTGTTTACTCATCTGTCATTTGAATACCTTCCTCCACCGAAACCTGTGTAGGGGATAGCCTGGGCCAGCTAGCAAACCTTTATACCTAGTGTGTATCACTGGGTGGTCTGTTGACCACATGGATCACAATAAGGGCAGAGGACTCTAGTAAGGAAAAGCTCTTACTCTGTCTTCACCCCTGACAATGAGAATAGCAGCATCTAAGAAAGAGAATACCTTTCTCTTTCCACTGGAATCACTGTCCTTTTTTATGGACTACTGCCTTTAGAGATTTTTTGAGAGGAATTAGCATCTTTTCCTTGATTTCAAACTCAAGGGCTGTAGAAGATCTGTTAAAAAGCAAATTAGACTTCTATTATTTTTTATTTTAAAAAGAATAAAACTAGTAAAATAAACCATTAAAAACAATACAGAACTTTAGAAAACAAGATGATAGGAATTCAACAATACCTGTTATGTTGCATATTGTTGTCTTCTAAGTAGTTGTTCAGATTGTCAGATATAATCACGCAGCATTGATCAAAAAAGTAAGTACTAACTGTTCCTTTCAGTAAAACAGTAGAAATTAGTAGTACAATTTTCTTTTCCTTTTTTAATGAAAAATTAAAGTTTTAATAGAATTCTTAATACAAAGAGAATGTAAATATTTGGTACCAAGATAAAAACAGTGATAATAGACTGGGATTAACAAATTCAAATTAAATGTACCAAAATATATCATTTAAACTAAGAATAGGGATAGTGCCTGGGGAGATAGCTCAGTAGAATAAGCACTTCCCTGGGAAACACAAGAATCTGAGTTCAATCCCCAGTCCTGCCGAAAAAAAAAAAAAAAAAAAAAGAATAGGGATAAAGCAGTAGTACAGTTTTCTTAGCTATCTTGTATATGTTCTCTGTCTCACTGTCTCTCTCTGGCTGTGTCTGTGGCTGTGGCTGTGATTCATTCTCTCTCTCCTATTCAAATTTGAAGCCACTTAGATATATTTTCAGATATTATTGTTACTTGAGAGTTTTGGATCATCAAGATCAATAAGACATGATTGTGGGCATGAGACTGGGAAGGATTTCCAGTGAAATTAATGTCTCTTTTTAGAATTATCAGCAAGATTTCCACCTAGCTTTTTAAGATTACTCAAACTAATGACTTTTCAATCGTTTCTCTTCAACCTACTGTCACTCCCGTACCACAAAATCCTGCCTTTTTAGAGGTTACTAATCCCTTGTTGCTCCCAGGTGACTGCACAGGATGTACGAAAGGAAAGCCCTCTACTCTTTAAATTCCGGGCCAAGTTCTACCCCGAAGATGTATCTGAAGAATTAATCCAGGATATCACACAGCGTTTGTTCTTTCTGCAAGTGAAGGAAGGTATTCTCAATGATGATATTTACTGCCCACCTGAAACTGCTGTACTGTTGGCTTCTTATGCTGTCCAGTCCAAGTATGGTGACTTCAACAAGGAGGTGCACAAGTCTGGCTACCTGGCTGGAGACAAGTTGCTGCCTCAAAGGTAAGGTGACATTCTAGTCTCCTTTGCCTTTGCCAAAGGAAACAGCAACCCAAGGATGACTAATACCTGTTCCTCAGGGCCCACTGGGTCTGTTCCTTATCCCTTGGGTCTGCCTGAACACCTTGTTGTGCTGCTTAGAGTGACCTATTTGCATGTATCATCGTGTCCTGTTGTTTCTCTGTCTCTTCAAGATGAAAAGCCTTTTGTTTTTTCCACTCTCTGTGCTCAATTACAGAACTTCATTACCCTGGAGATAGATACTTACATAGGAACAGAGGTAGATTTATTTCCCCTTACTTCTGTTTTCTCAATCCCTCTCACTGATTTAGACCATTTATTTCAGAAGTTCACAGGGGAGAGAGAGGCATACAAAAGCTAGAGATCTCAGTCTTTTAACATTGGTAACCAGTATATATATATATACACACACACATTGAGTTCTATTTTTGTAAACCTCAGAGTTGAAAGCTGTAATATATACTTTATTTTTTGTCTTAGCATTGCAGCCACATATAAAATCAATAAGGGCAGATGTTATCCTTATTTTGAAATGGATCACAGAGATTTCACTTTTTTTCCTAATACAAAAGTCTATGGAAATGATGTTCAGATGCAACAGAAAAAAAATACAGTTTTAACAAATAAGAAATTATGGTTTTTGGTATATCTGTACCTCAAATGAGCTGTGGAGACAGGGCAAATTATGGTAATTTTCTGTTGCATCTGTGATCCCTGGTGCCAGTGGGTCTGTGGCATATATACAGTTCATCAGAAGGAATTAGGGATGCTAGTTGTGCCCTGGGATGCTTTATGCATTGTCAGAATATTGGAAGTTCAATGTTTAAAGCAAGCCTCTTTTATAATCTAGTAAATCTGAGAGTTTGGACCTATAATTTCTTTCAAAGAAATTTGGTTTTAGTTCTGTTCTGTAGGCAAAATCATCCCCTCACCCCTTAGCAACATTCTTACAAACTGTTGGTCTCAAGAAAATCTGAGGGGATCAATCCCCAGGCCTGTTGTGCCAGCCCCATTCCCAGGGTGTGCTAAGCCTGGAATTAAGACTGGGCGTCATGGCACATGCCTATAATCCCAGCTCTTTGGAGGCTGTAAGCAGGCAGATCGCTACAATTCTGATCTAATAATGAATCCTAAACACTGTGTAGACCCTTCCCTAAATTAAAAAAAAAAAGAGAAAATCTTAGAAAGGATATACCCATCTCTGTGTGGCCCATCCTGACTTTTTGCCCCTCATATTAGCACATGTTCCTTATAAATCACTCTTATACTTGTAAATCACAGGATATTATGGAATTTTCTGATTATGGCAACACAGCAAGTTTTCCCATTGTTTTTCTTAGTCATCTCTAGCTTATAGGTCTCCTGTCTCTTAGGAAATTTCTTATTTCTTATTTAATATCTTTTGCTGTGATTTTAGTCTTCCTCATGTATGACCTTGCTGGGCTGAGTGCACATTTTGATCAGCTTCTTTAGAGAACTGAGTTGGCTTCCTTTCCCTCCTGTACATGGTCTTTACACTTCAAACTAAATGCTATGTATTATCTTTCCAGAGTCCTGGAGCAACACAAACTCAACAAGGATCAGTGGGAGGAACGGATTCAAGTGTGGCATGAAGAACACCGTGGCATGCTTAGGTAAGCCCACCCCTGAAGCTGTGGGCACCACTGTCTTGTCAGAGCAAGTAAAAGTAGGTGCTGTGATGAAGAAGCAGATGATTGGGGGTGTTAGTGGATACTGGAGGAGAGAGAAGGACGATGCTGACACTTAAAGGTAGAAAGGAAACCAGAGCCAATATGAGATGTGTGTGTGTGTGTGTGTGTGTGTGTGTGTGTGTGTGTGTGTGTGTATTGGTAAATATGACAAGTGTTAATTTAATTTTTTTGAATTTTATTTTATTTTATTATTTTTTTTCTTGTTTCAGAACTTTTGTTTGTTTGTTTGTTTATTTATTTTTATGGCCGGCTCAGCCTGCCCTGAGGGCAAGGCTGTTGCAGCATGTGGTGCCAGGGATCGAACCACGGTCCCTGCAGCTGCCTAAGCTTTCCTAAGCAGGCGCTTTAGACCACTGAGCCATCCTGCTGGGCCCCTATTAATCTAATTTTTTTTTGTCTTTTTGAGACAGGGTCTCGCTATGCAGTTGAGGCTGGTCCTGAGCTCACTTTTGTAGCCCAGGCTGGTCTCGAACTCGCACCAATCCTCCTGTCTCAGCCTCCCGAGTGCTGGGATTACAGGCGTGCACCACCACGCCCGGCTATTAATCTAATTTTGATCATAAAGCAATGAAGCAAACTTTGGGATCCTCAAAGAGCTTCAGAACCACCATGTGGCTTCTCCCACAAATGAAATAGTAAAAGATATGTTTAAACAAAACATTTAGAGTAGTCTAGCTGAGAAAGTTACTGTGTTTTCACCACTCACTGCCTAAGCTCTGCTAAGAGTATATAATACACTCTTACAATGGATTATGTGGAGAAAATAGTGTCCATGAAGCTAATATGCCAGAAGTCCACAAGGATCAGCCCACCTTTATTCCCTTTAAGTGGCTCAGACCCTTGGCTCTTTTCAGAAGATTTTGCTTGACAAAAATCATGTGTGCTGTATTCCATCATCTGCTTACCTTCTACCCCTTTTCCCATTTCCAATAGCAAGATCCTTGTCAAAAATTCAAAGAAGTAAACTCTTCTGTCTCGGTATCGGATTCAGAGAGTTCCCTCTGTGACACTACTTTCCTTACCCTGTGTCTTTTAGAGAGGATGCTGTCCTGGAATATCTAAAGATTGCTCAAGATCTGGAGATGTATGGTGTGAATTACTTCAGCATCAAGAACAAGAAAGGCTCAGAATTGTGGCTAGGGGTAGATGCCCTAGGTCTCAACATCTATGAGCAGAATGACAGGTATATTTCAGACTTCTTTTAATTTATATGTGTTACTCTGATACCTAGGGCTTACTCCTCATCTTGGAGCAAGACAATGCCTCTTGAGTTTCACCTTAGTTTTTTTTGTTTGTTTGTTTGTTTTTCTACCTAATTTGATGGGCCCAGATAATTGTACAATTTGCCTCAAGTCTGTAAATCTTGTATTGCTTAGATTTACACTCTCCACACGTGGTGGTTGAACTCCTAAAATATGGCTACCATATGTTATACTTTGAAGACTTACTGCGAAAAATAAAATACAAATGCCTCAAATCTTTTTAAAATGAAGATTTGTATATTTAAATTGTAGTAGGTGGGGTATACTGAATTAGTTAAGGTGTATTGTAATTAACTTCACATGTTTCTATGTTACCCACATTCATGTAACTACTAGAGAACTTAAAATGTGACATTTATTTGTACTGTGAATATCATTATTATATTAATATTATTAATATGTGTAATTTTTAAAGGTATCACTGGCCTAGAATCTACCTTGTCAGTATTTGTACATTGGTCTAAGTTCCATGTGATGATTACCTTTTGGCTATAATTCCCCTGTGTGGCCTCATCTTATTTGCATATACCTTAGCCCCCTTGCTCTACTCTTGGTGCGGATGGAGATGAATAGATTATAGTTCCATATATCTTCTGTACCTTGGAATTAATTGTTTATCTTCTCACTAATAATTGTCATCTTAGAAGAGTCTATGTTAAATAGACTCTTTTTTTTTTTTTTAAATAGACTCTTAAAAAGACTTTTTTACAAGGACCGTGCATCAATATAATGGAAAAAATCTCAGAGATTTTCCAACGAGTAATATGTTGATGATGGTATCAGGAGGTCCTTTACCCATTAATTCTGGCAGTTGATCTGGTGGCATGTGATAGCAGTGGTACTGGGCCTACCTGCGCAAGAATTTTTGTGGGGAGGAAAGAGGTGAGGCAAGGCAATAGCCATCAATGCCTTTATCTTCCTCTTGTACTGATGCTTTTGGTCTCCACAGACTGACGCCCAAAATTGGCTTCCCCTGGAGTGAAATCAGGAACATCTCTTTTAATGACAAGAAATTTGTTATCAAGCCTATTGACAAAAAATCCCCGGTGAGTGACTTTTTCCTTTGATAATGACAGGTACTCACTGAGACCTCTATTATCCTAAACATTATCATGTCATTGTATGTGACTTTTCTTTTCGTGAATTTGTGTGTGTGTGTGTGTGTGTGTGTGTGTGTGTGTGTACATAATACACATTATGGAGGAGGCAAAAATGTAGGTTGTCATGGAAGAAAATATGAGTGCTAAGAAAGGGATAGGAATAATTTTGTATCTGGTGCTATTCCTCTCTCTATATCAATGGCACCGTGATATCTCTCTGTCATTTTGTTTCTATGTTTCTGTCTGTCTCTTTTTCTCTGTTTGCCTGCCTGTCTGTCTGACTGTCTGAATGTCTGACTTTCTGCCTCCCTCCCTCCCACCTTCCTTCTGTCCCTCACTCTTTCCCTATTTCTGTCCCTCTTTCTGAGGGAGAGCCACAGGCATTCTAAATTCTGCTTCTTAACTATTGTCTTCTGGTACTATGAGACTGAGATTCTGTAATGGAAGCAGACTAGATCTCATTCTTAGCCCTTCAGCCCTAGAAAGTAGATTATATTCACATATGTTTTACCTTTAATTGTGGTATAAAAACAGAGCAATAAAGTCCAAATCCAAAGGGGATCTTCTAAATTTGCATTTTGGTATAACTTTATGGGTGCCTTCTCAGATTTTCTTCCAGGGCAACCTAAGACCAAGAAAAGTCATTGAGTCCAGATCTTCCTTTAATGTGTTCACCACCCTTCTTACCTACTTAGTTGCCTGTGGCTAACAAGACTAGAAACCACATGATTAACTGTAAGGTAGAAAATCATATGAGGATCTACTCTTCTGGTGTACCTTGTGTCTGACAAGGATCATTGGCCTCTTTGAACCTGACCCATATCATGAGAGCTTAAACTTCTTTTCCAGGCCAAAGATGTCTGGACTAACCCTTTAGATTGAGGAAGTTCAGGCATATTTGTAGGTGTTGTCTCCTTAAATGGTGAATAATTTGATTATGTAGTTATACCCATTAAATTGATGAAATTCATATTGAGAGGGAAAGAGTGATTTTGCCTAAGATCACATAGCTAAAAGCAGTACAGCTGTGATTTATGTCTAGATTATTTGAAATTAAGAGCCTGTGTTCCTTTCATTGTACCCCAAGCTACATAAAAAGATAGTAGTTTGACTTGACAGAAGAGTTAATTGTCAGCCTATCAGCTGGTAATCTTGGTCCAGTGGTATTGATAGTAACTAACTCAAAACTCACTGGATTTTCTTGTGTGTTTTTTATTGCTTTTGTGCTCAACTTTCATCAGAAAAAGGTAATTAATAAAACCAGCTGAGATAAAGGGCTTCTTGAACAAATAACCAGTATAGTCAGTATTTAGGAGATTTATTTATCAGTGTAAATAAAGAAATATATAAGAAATTAAGAAGAGAACTAACAGTTGAAAAAAGGAGACAAAACAAACTATGCATCATCTGTTTCTTTCCATAGACCAGCAGCAGTCCACATGATAGCTGTCCTACTGTTCTGCTTACATAGCTAGATCTCTTTCCCCTACTCCCTCTCTCGTCCTTCCCCTCAACTCTGTAACTCTTTCCTTTTGAATAAGTTTATTCTCTTTTCCCAGTATCTATTGTACCCTTCAGATTTGATTTTTATCTTTTTCCTCAATTTTACATGCGTATATCTGGTAATATATATATATATATATATATATATATATATATATATATATATATATATGACTGGTTGGAACACAGCACCATATATTATAAGAAATACTGTGAAATTCATATTATTTTGTTAAGTGAAATTCTGTATCACTTTCAATTTTTTCTGTTTTAATTCTAATCTGTATTCTTTTCAATTTTTTCCTTAAACAAGAACAATTTTTAATTTTAATTTCCTGAGTTAATCCCTTATATCTTTGCAAACCCCTTACCAATCATTTTAGCAATAGATTTTTAAGAATAAATATAAAATTATCTTGAAGAAAATAAAATAAAAGTATGTAAAGGTATGAGTTAAGGCCATGCCTTTCCGAGATTACAGCAAGAGGTCAGTCACCCATTTTGTACCCAGTAGTATAGTTTGGAGAGACTGTGTGGCTTTTAAAAGAAGTACTCTGTAGCTCAATATTATATCTAACTAGTAGAGAAAGGCAGCTCTTATTCTTCACTTGAATTGAGGCTATTTTAGGGTGCTTCCTGTGAATGTTGAAAGGAATTGCGATGTGATGGACTACACTGATTGCAGAGTTAAGAGACCTGAGTTTTAGGGCTGGCCAGACAGCTCAAGAGACTAAAGCACCTGAATAGGCAGATGCAGTGACTGGTGGTTGATCCCTGGCATGCCATGCTGGCCCTGCCCCCATAAGGCACTGAAATATTGATTGAGACTGAGCATGGTGGCATGCACTTGTAATCCTAGCACCTGGGAGCCTGAAAACAGGAGAACCACTGTGAGTCTGATCTACATAGTCAGACCCTGTAAACACTCTACTAAATACATAAAAAAGAAAGAAACCTGAGTTCTAGTCTTTCTCAACTGCTAGCCTGCCATCTGACCCTGGCCAAATCACTTCACCAGTCTGATCATTAGTTTTCCTAAGAATTGGGTAGTCTTCCTGATGTGTTTGGATTTAGGTTTTCAGAATATAGAAGTTCCACTTGGCCTGTTCTTCCAAACTCTTTTTGACTGCTGTTTTTCCACCAGGATTTTGTCTTTTATGCTCCTCGACTGAGGATTAACAAGCGGATTTTAGCCCTGTGCATGGGGAATCATGAACTATACATGCGCCGCCGCAAGCCTGACACCATTGAAGTGCAACAGATGAAGGCACAGGCCCGGGAGGAGAAGCACCAGAAGCAGATGGAGCGGTAGGTGCTATAGTGCTCGAGTGGGAGCCTGGAGTGAGTGCTAGTGCTAGGGTAAGGGAGCTTCTCAGGCCTCCTGAGCCTTCCAAGGCAGTCTGTGAAGTCAGTGTTAACACTGAGTGAGTGAGCTGCAGGGATGGCACCCCCTGCATTCATCCTTGGGTGTGGACATCCTTGTTTCTAGGAAGTAGCTATGGGATGGATGTGTATTGCGTAGTTCCTCATTGTCTGTGAACTTCAAACCATTAGTATGGTTGGTAGGTAGAGTCTGAGTTGCTCCAGGCTGACTAGTCTAGTCGCAGTCGTAGAGAGCTCTGTGCACCATTAAGCTAGCATTCTCTAGGGATCTTTGAGCAGAAATAGACAAAGCCTCCCCAAATTTTTCCTATAAGACCATAGTATTTTCAGTATTGCCTCTTGCTGCTCAAAGTGTAACCTGCAGCTCAGCATCAGCAGCATCATCAACTTGGGAGCTTGTTAGAAGGGCAAGATCTAAGGGTGTTCTCCAGAACAGTGATCACCAAAGTCTGTATGTTAAGATCTAGAGGATTACTTCTTCCAAGAAACACTCAGAGGGCCAACAAACAGATGTAAACATCCTTTGTAATTAGGTAAAGGCAGTGGAAACAGTAATGGGGTCCTACTTCATATGTTTTAGTGTAGACACAAAAAATAAAAGTAGAAATAAGTTGGTGAGGTTGTGGAGAAATGAGGTTCCTCATATACTGGTGGAGATGATGTAAAAAGATTGAAAGCAGTGGGACAGCTCCTTAAAATATGGCACATAAAATTGTACTCCTCCAATCCTGCTCCTAGTTAAGTAGCTCCAAATAACTGAAAATGACTATTAAAGCAAATATTTCTATACACATGTTTATAGGAGCATTATAAACAATAGATAGATACGAAATATTTACCAAGAAATTTTAAAGACATATAATGGAATATATCTTAGTCTATTTTGTATTGGTAGAAGAGAACTTCTGAGACTGGATATTTTATAAGAGTTTATTTTGGGTTCTGGCTTTTGAAGTTGATAAATTCAAGAAAGAAATCAGGCATTCACACCTGCTAAGAGATTTCTAATATATCATTATATGGCAAAGGGCATCATCACATACCAGGAGCACATGCAAGAACAGAATAGTACATGAACAAGAGGGATTTGGGGGGATGGGTGCCAGGCTTCCTTGCAATAGCCTACTTTCACAGATACTAATGCAGTCCTGTGAAACCTACACTTCAGTTAGGATTAATCCCTTCTGAGTTTCATGCCCTTAATGACCTAATCACCTCCCACTAGGCTCACCTTGTGAAGTTTTTACTACCGCTTAATACCGCTACATTAAGGAGCAAGCCTATAATATTGAACCATGGGGGGTCAAACCACAGCAGAATGTTTTTCAGCCATACGTACTATGCAATATACTTGAAACTCAAAAACATTAGGCTGTGTAAAAAATGTCAGACATAAGAAGTTACATATTATGATTCTGTTCACAATAACAAATATGGACAAACAGAATGTAGATTGGTGGTTGTCAGGGATTGCTGAGTGGGGGCAAACTTCCTAATGGGAATTAGGTTTGACTTTGGACTGATGAAAATGTTTTGGCGTTAGCAAAACGTGGTTGAGCAACATTGTAGGTAAATAGTAAGTGGCTCTAAATTATGCTCTTTAAAATGGTTTATGTTATGTGAACTTTAATAAGTTGTTTTAAAACTTCTCGGTTGATTCTTATGAACATTAAGGTTTGAAGAACACTGCTGTTATAAACTGTTTGGAACCTTCTTGGTGCAATGGAACACACTGGTAATGCCAGCACTCTGGGAGGCTGAGGTATAAGGATGGCAAGTTCAAGCCCAGTCAGAACAATTTAGTGACATAGTGAGACCTTGGAGATGGCTAGAGAGGTAACTCAATGTGAAGGCCCTGGATTCAATACCTGCTACAGAGAAAGACACACACACACACACACACACACACACACACAGAAACAGACAGACATAGTTTGGAATCATAGAAAGTTTCTAATGTACTAGATTAGATGTGAGTGCATATATGCATGTTTATATACTAATGTTCACATTTATTTTGAAAAAATTTACCAAGATTGGGGTCAATTCACAGAACTGAATGTGGCAATCACTAAGTCCTCATGGTATAGTAGAGAGAGAAAAAAATCTCTCTCTCTCCCTCTCTCTCTATCTCTCCTCAACGTATCTATCTATCCACTTAGAAGTATTTATTAATGAAAAAATGTCTGTTATGTTAACACTGTCATTCTAATGGGAGGGGAAGGAGATAAGCATAATAAATTATATAGTATTGTGTGATGAAAAGTGCTATGGAAAAAAATAACAGGGAATAAGGATGGAAAAGTCATATGCCCAGTATTCTGAGGTCTCACAGGGAGAAAAAAAAAACATCTAACCAAGGAGTAAGAAGTCTTTATTGAAGGGATGCTAATTCAATATAAAGAAAATACTTACTGTATATCTGCAACACACTCTTGGGTCAAAGACACTAGAACTAGGCTTCAGAGCAGGCAACATTAGATCTAGCCACAGAGATTTCTAGTCTGAAGCATGTCATTGTAGTATGGAGCTATAAGTCCACAAAGCAGACAGAGTAGGACATATAGGGCATGTACAGACAGGAGAACTGAGAATAATAGCAGAGCAGCACCATAGCTCCAATGGCTGAGTGGGTTACTCATAGGACATGAATTCTAGGCTAGGTTTCTTGACTCGGGCAAACTGACTGGGTCATGAGCATCCACTCTATGTGGGGCTGTGATATGGAAGTAAGGATGTAGAGGTAAGTAAGTGTGCTCCAAGCATACAAGCTCTCGGTGTGTTGGAAAAGTGGGGATTGAGGGGTGCTTAGAAATCTCCAAGTTTTATGTAGTCATGCTGTTCCATCTGCCCATCTCCATTTCCTAGTGCCCTTCTGGAAAATGAGAAGAAGAAGCGTGAGATGGCAGAAAAGGAGAAGGAGAAGATTGAACGGGAGAAAGAAGAATTGATGGAGAAGCTGAAGCAGATTGAAGAACAGACTAAGAAGGCTCAACAAGGTGAGTTGCACGGTAAATGAGTTTCCATAGATCCTGACTATGTGAGCTGGATAGCCTTCTACCTGAGCTTAGATCCAGATGATATCATATAAGTAGAGCCACAGAAGAGATGAAGAATGGATGAAGACGAATTTTCAAAACCTCCTGCCAGTTGTGTCATGGGTTGGAGCATTTCCAAGAAGAAAGATGTGTCATCTTAAACCTGGTGCCCCTCACATTCCTTTCCTTTTCTGCGTAGAACTGGAAGAACAGACACGCAGAGCCCTGGAACTTGAGCAGGAACGGAAGCGTGCACAGAGTGAAGCTGAAAAGCTGGCCAAGGAGCGTCAGGAAGCTGAAGAGGCTAAGGAGGCTTTGCTGCAGGCCTCCCGGGACCAAAAGAAGACCCAAGAACAACTGGTAAAGCTGCACAATGGGCTGAGATGATGCAACCTTTGTTTTCTCCTTTGTCTGCCTGCCTATCACTGAAGAGCTAGCTCTTGCTAGGAAATTTCCGTTACATAAGCCTCAAACTGTTCATTGAGAAGCCACCTGAGGCATCAGTGGTATGGCCTAGAAACTGTGCAAACAATCTTTCCTAACCCTTAATTTGTATTCCCTCTTTTTTTTTTTTTTTTT
>PVJA010028144.1:0-27821 GCA_004027025.1 Myocastor coypus
TGTGAGGACAATATGCAATATGTCAACTTTCAAAGAAAAGAAGGGGGAAAAGAAAAAAAAAAAAGTAATGTGGATTTAGAAAGGTTAATGTTTAATTGTTTGATCAATCTTATATACCTATATGTATTAATCTAAACTGATCTGATGATGAAAATATGTAATATAACCATTGTTAAATTTAAACAATAAAAAAATTGAACAAAAAATAAAATAAAATTTTCTGAAAATTGTCTATGGCACCTGGATTCCAGGACTTGGTTCTCACAAATAATGTGAACAAGGGAATTTAGTAGAAGAGAAGAAAGCTGTAATTTTCTTAAAGTGTGAAACCCAAAGTTTATTTTAAATGAATCCGGTTTTACATTAACAATGATACCCTAAAATTTTTTACACTGTTTTGGAGTTCTGAGGCATTTTAAATACTATTTAACATTAATTACAGGAGGTGTAGTGTATCTTTGTTTATGTATAATCATCATTTTTAATTTGTTTTAAATTTATGTTATTCAGTTTTGCTTTCCTCTTAAGGAGAAACACATTTGCATATATATTTATTTTAAACAGTTTTGTAAAATTACAGTATTTTGACATAAATTAATCAAGTTAATGTTTAGAAGCTAAGGTTTATTACATATAAATACTGAAACATAATCATTACTGATTTCTGTAATGTCTATTTTAATAAATAAGCGAATAAATGTAGAAGTATTTTTAAATACATGGTGTAATAAATTATAGCTAATAGATTCAATCTTAAGTAAACTGCATGTTCTTACTAGATATATTAGTATGTGAATCAGAATGTCAAAAATGTGAGTTTAAGGTTAAAGTATGCTTTTGGGATACAGGCATGACATGTTTATAAAATTATGGTAACATGTATAGAAATAGAACAGTCTCTTTCATATATGTCTTATTTCAGTACGGAGAAAGTTAAAAAAAATTGAACCAATAGCCAGAATCCTATTGAACAAAGCTGTAAACTTTCTTTCTGTAATCAGAAACAAGTCAGAGACACCCACTAGCTCTTTCCTCCACCTATTACTTGAAACATTAAGTAGAACAATCTAGCAATAGAAAAAATTAAGAAGGAAATACATAGGAAAGGAAGTACTCAGAGTATCATTTTTTGAAAATGACATGATGCTTTGCATGGAAGACCCAAAGAATTCTACTTAACAAAAATATTTTAGAATTAAGAACCAATTTCATTTGATGGAGCAACCAGGCTCAATGTGTGAGAGAAACCTCCTGGGGCCCAGCAGAAACTCATTCTACCTGGCAGACAGGCCCAGTGTGTGAGTGGGACGGCCCTGGACACTCTGGAGACTCATTCAACCAGCATGTGAGTGGAATTTCATCCATCAGACAAGCACAGTGTGGAAAACTGCAGCAGAAATCCCTGCAGAGAGGCTAGAGACAAGACCCAACCAGCTGACTCAGGAGCAGAACATCTAACAAGAGGGGCACAGCAGGTTCACCTCCAAGATCTGTAGCAGGAAGAAGTGGAGCACAGCGTCCAGACCCAAACAATACCCATATTGACAAATTTCACCTTGGTAAGGTAAGAAATCCACCAAAGCTCTACTCCAAAGGTCAAAAGGGAGGGCTACACAAAATGACAAAGACAAGGAGCAAAATGCACTCTCAGGCCTCAAGCCCATCGAGAACAAATGCAGGACACAATAGCAGGGAAGAAACTGGAAGTCACGCATCTGAAATCTCTAAAAATAATAGCATCTTAAAGAAACAACTGGAAAAACTTATAGAGGATATCAGATCAGAAATAACTTCTGCAGTAAAAAGAGAAATGACAACTATAATGAAAGAAGTGTGAAGTGTCTCTAAAGAAGACACTGATAAAAAATAGGGGAGATAGAAAAATGATGGAATCATTGAATGAATAATTTAGGAAGATAAGAGAATGGATGAAGCAGATTCAAAGTGTTATACAGGAACTTAAACCTCAATCACAAGCTAGCAAAATAGTTTCAATGGAAGCAAAAATAGATTTTCAGACCTTAAAGACACCATTGCAGCTAGAAGAAAGGCAAGAAAAGGTCTCTTCAAAAGAATTAGGATGCAGGAAATAATAATTCAACATCTGAAAGATAATATAAAGATGAGCGATGTAAAAGAGATATCAATGAGAAAGGCATCAATACAAAACATATAAAAATAATATGGGCAGAAGTAATAGCAGAAAACTCCCTAAATATGGGAAAATAATCTGATATTCAGGTAACTGAAGCATATAGAACTCCAGACAACATCAACCCGTTTAAAACTACACTGAGATATATAGTAATCAAGAACCTAGAAATTCAGCACAGGAACAGTGTACTAAAAGTTGTTAGAGAAAAGAAACCGATCACACATAAAGGAAAACCCATCAGAATAATGGCAGGGTTCTCTAAACAAACCGTCAAGTCGAGAAGAGCATGGAGCAAAGTACTACGAGTCTTGCAAGAAAATAAATTCAAATTCAGACTGAGACACCCTGCAAAATTCTCAAGTATAATAGAGAAGTGAAATACTTTCAGGACAAACAACAATTAAAGAATTTCATGATGACATAGCCAGCCCTACACATTTACTATAAGATATGCTAGAGAGGGATCAAAGTGACCGCAATATCATGAAGAATGGAAAGAACCTACCAAATGGGGCAAACAATTAAACACAGGAGAAAAGAAGTATACAATAGCAGTCTTTCAACTATTCTTTTGTATACAACAGTAGAATATTTCCATCAGCATATTCTACAAATGGACTTCTCCTGAACCCTACAGGTCATGATGATGTCCAAATCTACAGGGTGCATATCTAGGAAATAGCAGTAGCTCAGTCCCACAAGTGACACCTGGCCACCAGTAAGCACCATGGACACACACTGTCAATGTACACTACATACTATATATTTGTGCAATATCCTATCCCCAAACTGTTAGAAGTGCTGGTCATATATTTGCCATCCCAGTGTCTATGTTATGCTTCATTCTTTGTAATTCTTTACTATCATAGAAACTTTTTCTTAGTTTATATCTTTGTATATATTAACCTATTCAAATATTATGCGAGTACTCTGAATTGATTACAGATCTATACATATGATACAGAACATTCTGGCATTTAAATTGGACTCATGATTTGAAATTTTTGGAATATTGTTGTTAAAATACTTTATTTAATTTTTAATTACTTAGTATTTAATTATTTTACTGAATATTATTTAATTATAATTTTTAATGAATCGTACTGTATCTTTGACTTACAGTCTACTCACAAGACATGGTATGATATTCTTCTAGTATTAGAAACCTTAAAAAGAAAAAAAGAAAATAATATATGTATATGTATATGTATACACAAGATAGTTAGGATATATATATATATATATATATATATATATATATATATATAACTACTTTCTCTTAGTTCATTGAGAAAAATAGTTTGTACTAATATTTTTACACAAGATATTAGGTCTGCGTATCAGGTCTGAATAACTACTATAAAGACAATAATAAACATTGTATTACTGATTGTAACCGTTCTACTAACTTGTTTTGAAACTGTTTCATTGATATTTTATCTTTTTTCCCATTCAAATGAATAAATAAATAAATATTTTTTAAAAAAATATGCATGAATAAAAATGTCAAATAAATGTATGCCAAAATGTTCAAAATAAAAAAAATTGATTTCAGTAATGGAGATACAAAATTAACACATGAACATCAGGATTGTTTGCATAGAACAATAATTAATTCAAATAGAAAGATTTTAGACAAACAATCTTGTATTAAATATCATCAAGAGAAATTAACACCTAGGAAATTTGCTGAACAAGTAAGAGAAAGTCTTCCATAACAGAAACTACAGAACTTTTAAATGGAGGTTTTAAAGCACATCAGAAAATGAAAAGGTATCATCTTTTCCTAGATAACGTTGAACAAAAATAAAAATGGAAATGTCCCTAATAATGATACATTTAACATAATGCTATTTGACCTATCAACAGCATTCATCAAAGAGTTAGAAGAAAACATCGTGAAATTTATATGACTCTCAACAAAACTCAGAATAGCAAAAGTGATCTTGGGAAATAATAGCAAAGCAGTTGACATTACAATTCCTGAATGCAAGCTATACGACAAAGCAACAAAAATTAAAAAATAGAATAGCACTGGCTATATAATATACATATTATTTTGATCAGTAAAAGAGGATAGAAATACAAAAATCTTCAGGGACATATTACTGAGTAATAAGTGGAATGTGGAAAATTGAATATTCAACACTCTCCTATACAGTAATAGATTCTGGTCCAGAAAGAGAGAAACACACAGAGAGAAAGAGAGAAAGAGAGAGAGAGAGAGAGAGAGAGAGAGAGAGACAGACAGACAGACAGACAGACAGACAGACAGACAGACAGACAGACAGAGAGGGACAGAGACAACAGAGACAGAGAGACAGAGACAGAAAATGACATAGAGGGCTTAAATTTGGGAAAGCTGCTGGTGCTGCCTTAGGAGCTCACTGTCCTGTTGGTCAGAACACTCAGAGACATTCCTTTTTTGTGACTTCCCTATTGCTACGGTGGTACTTCTCAACAAATCAATACTCAGTGGCTTACACAGAGAGTTCTTTCTTAACTTTACATGGTTCTGTATCAGTGAGTGATGCCCTTTATGGCTAAGAAAGCATGGGGTCTATCAGGTTAGAGTGCAGGGCTTGCTCCTGTGTCTTTATGAACTCTTTGGAGCACACCAGGTGGACATCCTTTTCCCATGGGACATCACTGAGGAAGAATGGCTGACAGAAACCGAAGCTATCTCTGCAAACAACAGCTCAACATTGTCTTCTTGATAACCATGGCCACATTTTCTTCGACCAGGAAAGATAAAATATGAAGTAGTAAGACTGCAAATGTACCATACATAGCATGGGAGCTGTTATATAAATTGACATGATGAATAGTGTGAGTATATGATTCCAATACATGTATGAATGAGAAGAAAAATCATGATCTAACTCCAAGCATGTTTCCTCATTCTATATAATTTGTTAGTTCATGGAGGGAGGAAAAGTAGTGATAAAGAGGATCAGAATTACAAAGGTACGATTTATATCAGGTGTAGAGAAAAATCTTTAAAAGTTAGTATTAATTTACTGAATAAAGGTAATATAAGCATCAGAACAAAATTTATTTATATAGGATTCTTCTAGATCTGCATGAAGAATTCTTTCATTTTGACTAATATTTTAGGTGTTAATGATCTAACCTCTGGCTTTTTCCACACAATTCAATCCTCACAGTCTAAACTTTAGGGGAAGTGGACTTGTGTGATTCTACTTTGAGTTTCTTGTGTCTTAAAAAGTTTTGATCCAAAATCAGGAGTAAGGGTTTTTAAAGATTTGGCCTTTTGGCAAGAAAATCCTCAGCTTCATTTTATGTGAGTGAACTATCTTGGTTTTGGAATACAAAGTTTGACTCTATAATTCAGGAAAAAATACGGGACAAGATGGTTAAAAGCATATTGTCAGATGATCAGAACAAATACTTATTCATGGGTTATAATTTCAAGTTACCTTAAATGGGCCTAAAGGGAAGAACAGGATAAATATAGAAACAGATTACTTTACTTTTTCCAATATGTATTTTAGTACTCCATATAAAAATAACTCCTGCAGTGAATAACACCTAAAATATGTCCAAATAGAAGAGAACAAAGAGCTTCCTCTTAATTTAGAATCTTTATTCATTTCTCAGGTTTTAAATTTCAAAAGTACCTTTCCCTTGAAAATCCCACATAAAGTTAACTTGCATCATATAACACCATTCATAAAATACTTTTCAGAAAGTAAGCAAGGTGGTGGTGGTTAAATTTAATTTTAGTTTTTGAGACAGAGATTACACATATAGTTTTGCTTTAACTTTTAGTATAATACGAATCATTATTTAATGAAAAAGTAATGTTTTTCAATGATATATTTGGTATGCTTTATTGATTTCATTTCTCATATTAAGGAGAAAACCAATAACACATTCAGAATAACTCTCTGTGTGATAAACATTATATAACATATGTATGTGGGCATACATATTACATATCTAAAATAGCACACAATTCTTATACTCAATATAAAATACATTAATACTACTAGTTCAAATAAAAAAAAATGAAGTAATCATATAATATATATATATTAGAGTTTCGTGCTTTGAGTTTCATGCTTTGCAGTATTCTTCTCTAGGAGAAATAGGAAAAGTATTTTTGAGGATGAAGTCCTGTAGCTATCAGCACATTGATACTACACAGTATAAGAGTAAGGATAATGTCAAATAAAGTAGAAAATTGAACGAGGAAGTTGGCTGAGGTTAGAAGTTTATGAACTGCTTCAGAATTAGAATATACAGTGATCTCTCGCCTTTTATCCAACAAGACTATGAAGATATTATTTTTAAACAACCAACTATAGTCATATCATGTAGAACAACTGACCTTTGTTTAAATCAACTATATGCAAAGCAGTCTTTTGGAAAGAAAAAACATGAGCAGATAGATATATATATTTAGGGTAGAAAATGTACAATGGAAATGGTACTTCAGAGAGCAGAAAGGGCTGAGTTTGAGAAGTGTATTTACAACAAGAGCAGGTCTGTGAGTTTATTATATTCCCTTGTGGGAGGTTGACACGTGATGTTGATATACAGCATAGGAAGGCCTCAAATTTGTGGCAGTCCTCCTTCATCAGACTCCAGGGTGCTGGAATTGCAAGCATGGAATACACAGCCAGCTGAGTTCACTATATTCAATGTTTCTAGCCCTCTGATATTCTCACAGAAAAAAACAATAAGAAATTTAATTGACTGAAAGAGGGTTTGTTCAATTGTCAGATATCTCCAGTTGTTAGAAATTTCATCAATATATTGATATTAGGCTACTTTTCTTCCTAAAGTTTACACATTGATTTTATTATTGTTTTCCAAAGAAACACAAGTAATTACCATGTTTTGTTTCTCTCACACTGCCAAACAGTGGATTGCAGCTACTGTGTTTCTTCTTTCCTCCAAGCTAAATATTTTGAATTCTTCTATTCATTTAAACTATATTTATTCTGATTCACTATTCATAGGTTTACAGTTTGATCTAATTTTAGGTACTTAGAAGTACGTGTATATCTCTGAGAAAGTGCACTATGTATTGGTGATACACTGAAATATTTAATTAAAATTCAGAATCAAGCTTAACTTCAAAATATTTACCTAAGACACCATTTTAAATCTAAAATATCATTGAAAAGAATAATCATAGCTAAGTGTAATTCTGAAAAATATCGACATACGAAGCTATCACACTAACGTTTTTTGTCTCTGTATAATGTCATAAATATCATAATTCTTTTCAACGCATGACTTCATTTTCATAGATCAAATGAATGGACTTCAATATTGCTACAAAAAATGTTTGCATTATTGACACGACACATATAATGAATTTTCACAAATGTTTCCATTTCTTAATGCTAGAGCTTAAAATTTTAGGTTACTTTGATATTGATTAAATGGAGATCATAGCAACTACTTTTTCTCTAGCGTGCTGCACAATTTTTTTTTTTTTTTTTTTTGTCTTTTTGAGACAGGGTCTTGTTGTGCAGTTCAGTCTGACCTTGAGCTCACTTTTGTAGCCCAGGCTGGTCTGGAACTTACACCAATCCTCCTGCCTCAGCCTCCCAAGTGCTCGGATTACAGGCGTGTGCCATCATGCCCGGCTTTGATATTTAAAATGAATGAAGCCGGGTGTGGTGGCATACGCCTGTAATCCCAGCACTTGGGAGGCTGAGGCAGGAGGATTGATGTGAGTTCGAGACCAGCTTGGGCCACAAAAGTGAGCTCAAGGCCAGCCTGAACTGCACAGTGAGACCTTGTCTCAAAAAGACAAAATAAATAAATAAATAAATAAAATTTAAAAAATTAAGAAAAATAAGTGAACTTTTTTTTTAAACTATGATATTTATTTACATTGCAATTTAGAAACATTAAATAAAGGTGTTATCATACTGGTGAATCATCCTCCCAAAATGAGCACACCGATCATGTTGTTTTAAGAAAGGCTTGCATTCATGACCAGAATTCATAAAAGAAAACTTCTGAATTTCTGTCATTAATGCCTATCATAGAATTTTGTAAGATAATTCAATTTTTCTCTAGTCTAATATAGTTATCTTTTTTTGTTATAAAAGCATCTATGTATGTGACACATTGGTGCATTCAGGGGAGGACAAAAGCAAACCCGCTTACTTGACTAACCTGTTAATTCTAGATAGTTCTCTGTAGTTCTAACTACACCTGTATATTAATGTTTATCATTAAGCACCTGACAATGAATTTGCTATGTAGTCTTCCTATGAAATGCATAAATGTTCAAACAAATATACAATTTCCCTTCCAAATTCCTACATAGAGATACCTAACCCTAACCTGGAGCTGTTAGCATCGATTTCAACTTGACTATCCCTGGGATCTGCTCTTGTAGTTAGTGGAGCACTGCAGTGTGTCAGTCTAGCTCATGCACTGTGGCCTTAGGGTCCCCCAATCCAGAAGCTTTGACTCCATCCTACTCTGCTTTCCTGCCACCGAACACTAAGAAGGTCTGCTCTACCTCAGCTTTTACTACCATTTCAAACAAACTAAATCTCCCCTATTAAAAGAGTGGGTGTTTGATTTTGTATCTCAGAAGCAAGAAGGGTAACTAATACTTAGATCAATGTATTTGGCATAAAAATATATCAGTTATAACAAAAGGCTAAACCTATAGACATGAATCGGTAAAATTTAGTAATAATGCCGGGCGTGGTGGCGCACGCCTGTAATCCCAGCACTCGGGAGGCTGAGGCAGGAGGATCGGTGCGAGTTCGAGACCAGCCTGGGCTACAAAAGTGAGCTCAAGGCCAGCCTGAGCTGCATAGTGAGACCCTGTCTCAAAAAGACAAAAAAAAAAAAATTTAGTAATAATACAAAATAAACATGAAGTTATTTCAATTAAACTTAAAGGAGCATGTATACCATTAGTACATATTATCATGAGAATTCCAGAATAAAGACAGTGCTTCCTTCACAAATTTTAATCTCTTTTTAACACAAGATACTTTCTACTCTAGGACACTCCTCTGCTGAAAGCAGATGGAACCTATCAACTTTGTGTAACAGGGAATAGACTAAGAAATGATGCAAAGATTGGGAATTTCCTTTGCTTAGTTATTTATTCATTCATTCATTTATTTATTTGCAGAATTGGAGATCAAACTCAGGAACTTGCACGTGCCAGGCAGGTGTTTGTGTCCCTGAGCTATCTCACCAGCCCCTTTACTTTTATTTTTAAAGAAAACAAAATAGTGGAAAAAAAGCATTGTAAATGATACAAGATTTCACTAAACAAAATAATAGGAATTCAATAGTCACTGGGCTCATATGATCCTAAGGGTTCTAGAAAAAAAAATAGAGATCATACACATTTCTTTCTCTCACTCTCTGTGTTGTTTCACATACTTTCTGTACTTACCCATATAAAGCACAACAGTTTGTCAAGAGATTAATGCTATACTCTCTGGACAAATTATAATAATTTTATAATGGAAAACCAATTCATTGTAAATTAGCAAATCCGCACGTTAAATTATGGTGACAAAGTAATAATGCATATGCCATGGGCCAGAAGAACATTGATTTCATGAATAACTTTACAAAGAGCTAAGGTCAGGGTCATTTTATCATGTTAACAATCCAATACCCCATAGTTCTAAGCATGAAGTGCAAATTTGTTATTCTAATCATCAGTATTATCATTTTCATCATCATATTTTACAAATAACTATATTACTGTTAATGATGGTATACTGAATCGGTGTTTATTTCCTTAGTTTAGTCAATTACAATGCAAAGTGGAGCTATTCTATACATAATTTCTCAGGTTTTTCAAGTAAACAGCTGTCAGTTAACAGGTCGTAGTATTTCTGAACAGACTATGAAACTCAGCTTTGTAAGAGCTTTCTCACTGTATCTTTTGAATAGTCTAATGGAATTTTTTTTTTTTTTTTTTTTTTTTTTTTTTTTTTTTTTTTTTTTTTTTTTTTTTTTTTTTTTTTTTTTTTTTTTTTTTTTTTTTTTTTTTTTTTTTTTTTTTTTTTTTTTTTTTTGTATTTTAGGGAAGGATCTACAGAGTATTCAGGGTCTCACTACTAGATCAGACTCGTAGTTATCGACCTGTTTACAGCCTCCAAAGAGCTGGGATTACAGGTGTGTGTACCACCACACCCAGTCTCAATTGCTGTATCAGCATGCCCCAGGGGTGAGGCTGGCAAGGAAGGCCGGGGGATTGAACCTCTGGCCCCTGAACCTGCTTGTAGACAGAAAATGTTAATAACGATAATACAACTAATATACTAGCCTGTTGATGGTTGGCTTGAAGTCATTTCCTATGGCTATCTGTATTTTCCCACAAGTAAAGCTTCATGACTATCTTTTTTTGGTTTAATGATTTGTCATTAATAAAGAGATTTTTGAAGAAAGCCAAAAAAGGCAGATTGAATAAACTAATGGCAATAAGGTCCTAGTTCCTACTAAGGACCCAATAAATGATTGCTAAAGAATCAATATGTAAGAACATGGATGGGGAAAAGTCGACATAAAAATTTGCTCCACAGTATACCTATCTGGACATTTTAAACCTTACACTATATAAAGCCATTGAAATAAAGTAATACGGACTAATAAGTACTGACATATGCTTGCTGCCTTTTTAAATATTACCAAATATTTTAAAGGATTATATTATTTGCAATTGACAAATTGTCACTCTATGCATGGACAATACATATTATTTTAATATTTATATGCAAAGATGTTGACAAAAGGAATCTAAGTATATTAATTGGACCAGGAAAATAGCTCACCAGAGTAAGTACCTGCTTGGCAAGTGCAAGGTTCCGAATTCAATACCTGGTATTGAAAAAAAAAAATAGACACTATCTCTCATTCATGTCATTTTGTGTTAAAATTTTTAGAAATATATTTATTGTTTAGTTTTATATACATAACATAGGGATATACTTGACCTTTGCAAGCATACATTTCTTCTAATGCTTAATATCATAGCATCAAGATTTTCATAAACATCTTTAAATGTTTAATGAACCAATTTTATAAACTTGAAGATATTCTCTCTGCTATGTGGTGATTTATTTAAGAAACAGAAAGAAAGAATATGAGTGATATATATATATATATATATATATATATATATATATATATATACTGTAGAAATCTATGTATTTTGCCAATACGGAAAACATATTAATAGCACAGATTAACCAGTAGAGATTGTAACTCATGAAGTATATGAATATGAAGAGATAAATACTTTTAGCAGTAATAGTAGATGATTAAAAGACACATACCTGATTATGCCTGCTTGCATCTGTGCATGTGCAGTCCTTTTAACTCTGGCTACATTATTATGTAGAACAGAAACGAACTACGCAGCACAAAGACGTAAGGAACACAGTATTTTTAGCAAATGTATTTATGCTTAGTAGAAGCAAAATTTTGAAAATCACTGGTGTACTGAGACAGTTATTTTTATTTACAAATAAAAAAGTCACTTAATGATGTGATGCTATGATAAATGACAGCTCTCTTAAAATTCATAGTTCATTGCTACCAAATAGAAATAAAATTTGTGTGCGCATGTGGAAGGAAGATTGCAAATTTGAGAAAGATCTGAACTATTGAGCATCATAACAAGATTTTTGACTATAAAATTTTAAAAAGTATTTTATATTTGTTCATACGTCTTTTAAGCATAATATACTCACCTACTAATGCTGGTAATTGTACTTCATATATATACTTTGTGGTGAAAAGGTGCATAAGTAACAATGGTATCAATTCATCCTTACACTGCTTCAATCTTTGTCTTGCCTCATTTTGTTTCCTGGGATATTCAGTACATGTTTACTAGAAATTTTGAAAATTTGTAGTAGCAAAGAGACATAGTTGAATTCTTTAACCACTTAATATTTTGTAAAATTTAGTTCTCTATAAATATAATTTATTAAAGAAATACGTGGTGTTTTATTTATTTATTTATTTTTGCTTTCCAAGAGTTTTATCATAAATTGGTGCTAAATTGTATAATTTCTTTACATACATTGATGGAATTTTAGTCCTTCAGTGGTTATTTACAATGTTCAAAACAAATGTTTGATTTCTTAGTACTTTAGAAAGAATTATGTGATCTCTGTCTTGAGCTCTTTGCTATTATTTTCTGATAATTCTTTTAGGTATTTGTATTGGAATTAAATATGGACATTAAAGTAAGCTGGAGTATATTTATGGCTCTTCTATCTTGTAGTGCATTTTATATTAGTGATTTATCCTTAAATGTTTTAGAAAATTGATTCTACACCACCTACTTTGAATTGTTTTTTAGCAATGTATTTAAGTATTAATTTATTTTGTTACAGCCAGCGGTAAAAGTTCCAATATATTTTTATCCTGTATAAATTTGAAAATTTTAAGTACTTATAAATTACTATTAGTGTGGCTTTTAACTGAAAATTCAGAAATACTATGTCTCTTAGCTAACTTTCCAACAAAGATCCAGAGTCAACATAACTATGAGAAGAGACTTGAAAGTTTTACTGTTCCTTTTTCTCCATGAAACTAATCAGCAGGTTATTTTCTGTATTGAACGTGATAGAATTAATGAGTCTATAATGTCAGCATTCACATGTTTTGTAACTGAGACCATACTTTATCTGTTCAAGGTTGTACTCAGCATCCCCCACATCAAAATTAAGTTTACTTAGTGTATCCATTTGTGATAATCTTCCAACTTCGATATATCTTTTGTACATTTAGCATGTACTAAACTCAAATCAACATGTATCAAAGATCTAAATGTTAAAACAGAAAAACTAAATGATCCGAGAGACCAAGTAGACATATTAAAGACCTAAGAGCAGCCAGAGGGCTGGTGAGATGGCTCAGGAATCTAAGGCACCTGCTTAGGTAAGCTTAGGCAACCACAAGGGCCATGGTTCAATTACTGACACCACATGCTGCACCATATTATATTATATTATATTATATTATATTATATTATCTCATAATATAATAATACTATTATAACATAATATTATATTACAATAATTATAGTATTAATATACAATTGATGGTTATATGTAATTAATAATTACACATATTATATATTACAAAAGAGTATTATATAATAATAATAATTATTATTATTATTAAAAAAACAAGAACAGCCAGAGACTTCATGGAACAAAACCTCAGTGGTATGGCAAGTACTACAAAGAATCAACAACTACAATCTCACCCTCTTGAAAAGCTTTTCACAGCAAAATAAAGCACCATCAGAATGAAAAGAAAATTCACAAAGTGAGCAAAAATTTCAGACAGTTATTTTTCTGCCAAGGAACTAATTCCTAATCATATAGAGAACTTAAAAAATACTTTAAAAAAGCATCAGACCCCTCAAAGTTAAAGAAACAGTGTAGAGTGTAGAGTGGTGTAACCACTGTGGAAATCAGTGTGGAAATTCCTCAAAAATCTGACACTTGAGATTCTTTTTGTCCCAGCTACTCTCCTTCATAACCAATCCCCCAATTTAAAAGAATGCTATTGGCTGAAGTGAAATGTGTAATACCCAAATCTTAGAAATAACACAAATGCCGGTGAACCAGTGCATTCTTGTACATTTTTTTTTTTTTTTTATAATGAAGCACTGTTCAGCCATAAAGAAGGATAAATTTCAGACCTTTCTGGGAAAATATATATATCTTAATTACACAGAATTAAGTGGAATAAATGCCAAATACATCTAAAATTGCTGGGCTTGGTGTTGCACACCTGTAATCCCAGCCCTTGGGAGGCTGAGGCAGGAGGATTGCTGCAAGTTCAAGACCCGCCTGGGCAACAAAAGTGAGCTCAAGGCCAGCCTGAACTGCATAGCAAGACTCTGTCTCAAAAAGACAAAAAAAAAAAAAAAAAAAAAAAAAAAAAAAAAAAAAAAAAAAAAAAAAAAAAAAAAAAAAAAAGAAGAAGAAGAAAAACAAATACATCTAAAACTTACACTGTTTCTCTGCTATAAGGGAATGAAAGTGTACATTAAAACTAAAATGCATAGGATAAATTATGTGAAATAGGAAGAAATTGTTGAAAAGGAAAGGTGAACTATAGAGAGCAGATGGGAAAGGAAAGGGAGAGAAAATAAAGGAATAAAGAAAGAAAAAAATAGAAATGAAGCTTTATTGTAGGGACGTGGGGGAGTAGCAAACAAATGAGGATTGAAGACACGGCCCACACATACACACTCCCTATGATCTATGTGACCAAAACTGTACCAGTAAACTTACAACTATCCATGAGGAGGAGTCTTATGTCATTTTCTCCTACCACATAAACAGCGCCATCCCAGATTTTTTGGTAGCTCATTTTTGACTATTTTGTTCTGCCTATAAAGCATACTTTTCTCAGCTTTGGGAATGTTTGGCTGTGTGTTCTTCCTTATGCTGTAGTCTGAAAACAGTCTTTAGGCAGTACTATGCGAGCAGTTATTTTTCCTCATTTGTTTTGTTCTGTCAAACAAAACCAAGTTGGTTTGTTGCCTGGTTTCAATGTGAAAAAATATATTTCATGTAGTTTTTCCAATGAGTTGTTTACCACAGAAGTTATTAAATTTCATCTTCTTGATCACATAAATTTACAGTTAATGTCTGCGCCTCCACTCATTTATTAGGTTAAAACCTTTATTTCTTGAATGCTTTATTTTAATATACCTTACGGTTTAGCTTTCATCTATGTCTTTCTACTTATGAATGGATTTTGTCTTTTACCATTTAGCCCAAGTTTCATCGTCCAGATCTTCTTTCTCTAAGTGTCATATGGTTTGGTACTGTTGAGCGTTTTTTTTTTTTTTTTTTTCCCCCTTTTTTTTTTTTTTTTTTTTTTAATTTCAATTTTTTATTGTTTAAATTTAACAATGGTTTGAAAACAATATTTGCTATTTTTGTCTTTATTCTCTAATATCAGGCTGGTTTTGTTGCGCTTCTCCCTCTAATGCTCTCTAATTAATAGCACATGGTTGCTGTCATGTTGCACTGTTCCCTCAAGCTTTTCTTCTTTATGCTCTTAAAATTTTCCATTTTTTTCTTAAATTCAATTGACATTATATAAGCATTAAGTTCTTCATTGCACTTTCATCACTGCAAATTAGTTTTATAAGAAAATTAAAGACCAGCCTGGTAGCTCAGTGGCCTAAAGTGCCTTCTTGGGGAGAGCACAGGGACCAGGGTTCAATTCTGGGCCTGCAGTGCCAGCCCCGCCCCTGGGCGCCATAAGTTGGTGATTGAGACTGGGCGTGGTGGGGCACGCCTGCAATTCCACCACTTGGGAGGCTGGAAACAAGAGGATCGCTATGAGTCCAATCTACACAAAGAAACCCAGAATACCCTGTGGATCCCGTTCTTAATATAGAAAGAAAAAGAAGGAATGAAAGAGAAGAGGGGAAAGACAGAGAGAGAGAGAGAGAGAGAGAGAGAGAGAGAGAGAGAAATGAAAATTTGCATCATTACCTATTTCACTGTTGTATATCTGGTACATTCACCAATTCCTGACATAATCATATTTAAATAACAGTAAGTTCCTCGCACCAAATATTTCAATGTCATTTCCACACACTTTCTTTGACTACTTAAAAATTATGACTTTTAGAAATCTACGGCTAGTTTAGAAAAATTTTTAAGCTGGAGAGATAGCTCGGTGGCATAAGTTCCTGTCTGGAAAGCCAAAGATCCTGAATTTGATTCCTGGTACAGAAAAAACAAAAAGTCAAATATTTTCAGTTTCATGTTCTGTATTTCAGAAAATGTATGTCTTTCTTCTGATACTAAATTATGAACCAAGAGAAAGAGTCATAAAAACATGATAGCTTCATCATTGGTACAGTAAAATCTATGGAGACAAATGTAGAGAAAAGCAAGAAACCAGAAGCAGAGAAAAGAAAGAAACCAGAAACTGCTGTGTCTGATATATGTAACACCACCTTCCATGAATTTCAAAAATCAGGCAGCAAATATCTGCACTAGATTTTCAGCAAAAAGAGAAGTCCAGGCTAAAGGTACCTACCTCCTAATTTGTTCTAATGTTTTCGTTTCAAAAAACACCATCTCTACACATGAGATAAAGTGTTGAAAGTTAGAATATATTTTGCTCCCCACCAATGTTAGAGAGCTATTCCAATCACATGTCAGTTTTATTTCAGTACTACACTGAACTGGACATAGTTCAACACTAAGCTATAAAACCCAAGAAGCTTTTCATCTGGAATTTCCCTGAAGACACCTGAAACTGATCTAAAATTTTGTCTGTTGTAAAGTAAACATTTTTTTGTTTGTTTCCTGGATAGAAACGAAAACCTATGACATGCCATGATAATCATCTGCAGGGTCAGAGGTCAATGAGTGCCAAACAGACAACATATGATATTGTAAATTGTGGTTTTAAAAAACAGAAAACAAGGGGCAGTAAGACAGATCAGAAGACTAAGCATCTGGTTACTTAAAAGGAGGTGCCAGAGCTCAATCCCTGGCACCACATGCCTGCCTCGCCCTAGGGCACATTGAATGGGTGAGCTAGTCCCACTGTGGTGGCACCTGCCTGTAATCCCAGAGATGGTGAGGCTGGAAAAAGAGTCGCTATGAGTTTGAGCTGTGTAACGAGACCCTGCAAACACACACACACACACACATACGCGCGCACACACACACACACACACACACACACACACACACACACACGCACACCCCAAACAAACAAATGAACAAACAAAACTGAAAATAATAGCCAAACCAAATGAACCGAACTGATCATCATGTCCGCGCTTTTAGTAATACTGCACCAAAGGGAATACTAAACTACCTTGGGTTTGTAGGAGATTCACTCTTTTTTGCTAAATCAATAGTGGCTCAAAATTCTCCCTAATACATTATATAGATTTCTTCCTGATTTAGTTTATCCTTTGGTGGATAGGAATAGATGAAACAAAGTTAGAGACAAATTGCCAGTTCACTTCTTAGAAAACATGTTGGGAAATTTAATATAGGTGAGAGACTGCAATGAATGAGGTTTCTCCTGTACAAGCACAGTCAATCCCTTCGGTACACCTAGTGGCAGGTCACATTGGAGTACATCAGGTTTGTCCAGCAGGGTTTCTTTATCCCTCAGGATTAGAACACATCTATCCTCTTATCTTCTTCATCTGCACTTATTTTTAAGGATAAGGGGGAGAAATCGCAAATTGCTAACATCAAAATTATTACTGAAATAACTTATACTTCTTCAATCTAGTTGGACTCATTAACAGTCCTGAGAGACCAAAAATTTCATAAGAAAAGGACTTGTCTTTTTGACACATGAGTCAGGTGCTTAATTCACTTTATCAAATAGATATTAATCTCATTTTTATACTGCTACTTGAAGTAACACATCCTAAAGTACATTATAATTATGCATTCATTATCAATTAAAAATAAATTATGGTTTAAAATTGGGCACTTATTACCAAGGTCTAAAATAGCTCCTACATCTCTTCAGACAGAAATTACAGGGAAAAAATAAAACTGTAATGTGTTTTATGCTGTAATGCTTTCCACAGGGAAAATGAAAAACTGTTCAAAACAGCATGGGTCAAAAACACAAAGTCTCCAGTTATTAAAAATTATTTACCTCTTGAACTTTTATAGGAAAATTTATATCCTTCAAAATTTCAATTGCAAAACTGATATCCTGTGAATTGATTTGGCTTACTATGAATTCCCAAAAGACTGTACACAATTTTATAGATTTTAAAGAATAAAATATATTGAATCACTTGTTGTGGATAAAAGTTTTAGACCTGCAGAGTTCTCAGTTACAGGCACTAGTTTAATAATTTTTCAATCTGCAATTTAGACAAACTTTGAAAAGTTTGGAAAAATAGATATTATTTTGGTTTTTCTCATCTGTAGGTTTAAATTCAGCTTTGTTGTTCATCTGTTTTCATATAATGTATCTAGTATCCTCTTTTTATATTTTTTGTTTATTCCTGTATTTGTCTTTTTGTTGTGATTTGTGATGTTTAATTTATTAATATTTCTCCTGAGGATTTAGTAAAAGTCCCCCCATTAAATATGGCCAGTAAGTTTTCCTTATCTTACGTCAGTGGAACAGATAAATCTTGAGGCTGAGATTGTTGTATGCAATCAAAACAATTTAATTATATTTTCATGAAATATACTTTAGATTAAAAAATTAAACTTGCTGAATGAGAAGAGTGGGAAAATGTGCAGTATTTTATACAAAATAAGCTTAAAAATGAAAACGATACTGTAAATAAATAAAAGTTATAAAGACCAAAGAATTGTTATGTTTTCATTGTACATCTTATCACAATATTCAAGTGATAACGATTTGGTCAACAGCCTGTAGCGTCATTGGATTTTGTCAACCCCTAAGGTAGTAGCACCTACCCAGAAGATGTCAGTTGGTGCAGTGCCCTGGAAAGGGATTTTGGGCAGTGACACTTCCTCACTGTTTTACTTCCCAGATGCCGTGAGGTAAACAGCTTTGCCCAACATTTCCCCGTCATAAGATGAAGCCTGGAGGACTCACCCAAAGCAGTGAATTTGATGATCATCTACTACAGCCTCAGAAATCATGAGCTGATATAAAATTTTCCTCATCTTAAATTGATTATTTTAGGCATGAAAATCTGACTATAAAAGGATCATTCGCTCATATACAATAGCTATGTACCTGTAACTCACCTATGTTCATTTATGTATGTGTTTACAGACCCCTTTACCGACTTATTGTCCTGTTTGTCTAACTTTGAAAGCAGAAACCTTGAGACCCTTACACCAAATACATTAAAAAATAAAGATGATTAGCACCCTTCTTACTAGTTTCATTATTGATTTATTTTATATTTCATTCAACTCAAGAGTCATTTGAATGGCTTTAACCTTTTTGTTTTACATTTCCCAACTGTAATAAAATATCACAGATATTAACATGCCCTGGTCAGTGCATAAATAAAAGAAAAAAACTGAATTGTCCAGAACCTGCTGTGCCACCTAAGATAAAGTGCTGCTCTGAATTTAATAATTTCAAATAGTTTTCACTTCTTATATTTGCATTTCATAATTATAAATATATGTATTTGGTATGTACTCATTAAAACGTTTTTTTTTAATTTGTGAGATTTATACTTATTTTTTGTGTAGTTGAAATTGTTTTATTTGCATTGCTGAATTTTATGTCACTATAAATGATTATAATGAACAACCAAATATGTATATCAAAGGTACTGTATGACATATATGATAACTCACAGGTGGCTTAGTCTCTTTAGCCTAAATAGTTTTGCTACAGCCATGCTGTACCACGAATCTGTATATTTTATTTCAAAATAGAGTTCCTTTAGAAGCCTATGCCATGTATTATTTATATTTTTGCTAGTTATACATTTGAATGTTTTTCACCTGTGGCTGTTATGAGTAATGCTTGCTAAAAACTTTGACTCTGTCATGTATCATTTGTAGGCTCCTAGCTACTGACTCACAGGAGTACATGACCACACACACCCACACACACACACACACACACACACACACACACACAATGTTCAACTTTAAAAACATTTAAAAATATATACTAATCTGTCATTTGCAGGGGTGGATACACTAGGGATTGAACTCAGGGCCACTGAGCTATATCCCTGTCTACTCTGCATCATTTCGCATTCCTACTAACGGGGTTCACGGAACCTATTTCCTTCACATAGTCCCTGACTCTTACTCTGTTTCATTTTGTTTCATTGTTTTGAGATAGGGCCTCCTTGTGTAGCTTAGGCTGGCCCTCAACTTACTGTGATCCTCCAGAGTGCTGAGATTACAGGTGTACGCCTCACTACATAGCAACTACTAATTTTTATGGTCTCATCCCAAACTTACTACCACTTGTATGTCTTTCTCAATGAAATGTAACTTCAACAATCTTGCATGGTTTTAATGACTTGTTTATCTTACTGTAGGCTAAACAATAGCTATAGTGATGTATTGTGGATGCAAGTCTTTTGCGAGATAAAGTTTATATTTTCCCCCAATTAACATCTTCTTGTTTTGATTTTTTTATTTCCCTTACATTTCCTTCCACTACAGACATGAAGACCTATTTTATTCTTGAGTAATGATGTTTAGTTTCTAATTATTAAATTTCTACATCATACATTTATTATTATATCTAATATCTCTTTGTTCTAATCTTCAAAATAATGCTACTTTTTGTTCACATTTTGAAATATGTGTCCATCTGTTAATATGTGTATCATTTCAATATGAAAATACTACCTTATCTTTTTCTTTTTCTTCTTCTTTTACAGGACCAGGGTTCAAACGCATGACTTTGTACTTGCCAATCGCACATTTGTGCCATAGAGCTATTTTATCAGCTCCTAACTACCTTATTTTCTAATTACTTTAGAAAATCATCATATAACAATTAACAATAAAGTGTTTATTTGTGAACTCTCTGTACTGTCTCACTTACCAATACAACCGCTCTTTTTCTGGGGGACCACCTGGAAGGAGAAGCAGTTATCATCACAGTGGATGAACATCCCCTTATTTCCATATATGCATGTGTGCACAGCTGGCTAGGACTTTTCATTATCTTTCTCATGGGCCTTAGGCCATGCAAATCAGTGATGTGTAGTCTTTAAAGTAATAGAGCAAGGTAGTGTTTCCCCACCCCTATGAATATGTTTGAGCTTGGCTGGGGTGATGAGCCATGCCCTATACAGTCAGCTGGGATCAAGCCTTGAGATCAGAGGTATAGTTTCCTGGAGCATAAAAGAGTACTCAACACAACTGAAGCCCTGACCCTGAAATACTGCATGCCACTTCAATTGTGTCATACAGATTACTCTTTCTGCGTAATCTTTCCTCTGCATATTGTAGAGATATCAATCCTTCTATGTAGCCCCACTCAAAGCACTCATCTGCTTCCCAGTAACTCAGTCACTCACCTTAAACCATTCTTTTGTTCATGAATTAATAAAACTGGGGTTCAGCACTGGGTTAGGGCCTTTATTACAGATAGACATCATGGTGGACAGAGTTGGGAGCCCTTGGCTTCCCACAGCTACAGATGAGTTAGTGCCTTTGCTCTAGCCATGAGTTGCCCTGGAAGTGGTAGATTGGAATTAACTCATTAGAATCACATGACATTTTCCACAGAAATACTAACTTCCTAGACCATGACTAAGACCAGGAAGGACTCGTGACTTACAACAATGTCCATAATAATTACTGAAATTAGGTAACATATTACTCTAAAATTTGATTTTCTGGTCTTTTAAACTAGGTTAGTGAAGAACATTTTTATGTCAAGCTAATTTTTGTACTTATACAAAAAAAATAACCCTACCACTGGAGCTTTCATAAATCTTGCATTGAAATCATATTTTATTTTTTTATCAATAACAAGGATGATTTATTTTGAAATAAACTGTCTGAACTAAGCAATCGCGGACAGCATAAACACTTGAAAATATGATCACTTTCATTATTGTTATGTCTTACCTAGATTTTTAATATGAAATTTTCTAAACCAATTGCAAAGACTTTCATGAGATACTAAAAATTTCCCATAGATAAAAACATTCAGCACTTCTTTTAATTTCTAGGTAAACAGTTGCAGTTTCTTAAAAAGCACAAAGATTTTAGTTTTGTGGCTTGTTCACTGGGTAAATCTGGGCTGATATTTTCACTGTTTTGAACCTATTTTCTTACCATTGAAGTGAGAATTTCTGTGTTGCTACTAATTATAACCTTCTAGATTTTTTAAAAATAGATATTTTCTAATGTTTCATTATGTAGATTGGTATAGTTTAAACACATTTATTGTTTGGGAGAGTGCTAGAGATTTTACCCATGTATAAGCCTGTGTTGCACCACCGGGCTGCATGTCCCAGCCCCAAACATATGTTCCGAAAGACCACAAGGGCATGCTAACTTCACAAGCTGTGTTTAGCTACATTTGCACATGAGCATTTTTATTTATTTATTTATTTTTTAATTTTTTATTTATTTATTTTCCTTTTTTATTGTTTAAATTTAACACGAGTTATATTACATATTTTCATCATCAGATCAGTTTAGAGTAATACATATAGGTATATAAGCTTGATCAAACAATTAAACATTAACCCTTCTAAATCAACATTATTATTATTTTTTCTTTTTCCCTTTCTTTTCTTCGAAAGTTGACATATTGCATATCGTCCTCACAATCGTTCTACAGAGTACAGTGTGTGGGCATGACCCATCTCCCTATTCATGTTGCTTAGAGAAAAAAAAAAGGAAAAGAATATACTTCTCTTTGGCCTAAAAGGAGGCAGGTACATATACAGTCAAATGTTCTGCAATTGCAGTGGGCCACCAGTGAAGCTTGTGATGCTGGAGGCTATTGAATCTAAGCCTCCTAAAGCTCGTCTCACCAATCGAGCTCTGTTTCATGCATTGTAATTAAGCATTTTTTTTTCCTGCTGGGTGGTTAAGGGCAAGTTGAAGAAAGACCTGTATAATTTTTAAATAAAATAAGTATTATACTTCCATACATTAGCATGAAATTTCTTATTTTTTCTAGGGAACATAACTTTGGTTGTCCATATCCTGCATCTTTTCTGTTAAATTAATTAAGAATTTTTTTTTCCTTTTCATCAGAATAGGATGAGCCATTCCCAACATTTATGATAGTTCGGAGTAAGGCAGTTAATATTGTGTAATAGATATCCGCCTAAAGCTATTTAAATATACTATTATTGTGTGTGTTAATGTATATATGTGTATTTCCTATGCTTTTCTAAGGAATATATATATATATATTTGCATATATATATATATATATATATATATATATATATATATTTGCCAGGAATTGAACTTAGGACCTTGTGCTTGCCAAGCAGGCACTTGCTTAACTCAGCTATATCCCCAGCCATGTCTTATGCTTTTTGAAAAATAAATAATGAGTCTTATGAAAGCAAGTAAAATTTCATCTGAAGTTTTCTTTTATTGTTAAGATTGTTTTTAATAGTTAAATTTATTGGTTCTATTTAGATATACATAAATATCACATTTATCATAGTGAAATTGTAACCGTCCATATTATTTAATAGCTTCTTTTTTATTTTTCTTTTTTGCTGATTGTTTTTATACATTTTTACTACCTATGTCTTGTATTACAACACTGAATGGAAATGACAAGAATCAATGCAAATACAGATTTTCCCTGCTTTATTCCTTTTTTTTTTTTTTTTTTTTTTTTTTTTTTTTTTTTTTTTTTTTTTTTTTTTTTTTTTTTTTTTTTTTTTTTTTTTGTAGTACCAGGGATTGAACTCATGACCCTGCATTTGCCATGCAAGTGCTTATTCTACTGAGCTATCTTCCCCAACCCTATTACTATATATTTATATTCTATGTCTTTGATATTAAAGCCAAGTATTTTCAGCTGTTAGTATTAATGAGCGAAGAGACCAAATTTAACTGGGTGAACTTTTCTATATTTATTTATTAGAAGAGTATTTAGCACTTATCCCAAATTTGTCTCAAAATTTCTCTCACACAGGTAATTTTGTAAGTGGACTTCCAAGTTGGAACATTTGTTATAATATTTCTACTTTTGTTATTGTTTTTTTTTTTTCTTTGACTTGTCTACTCATGTTTTTTGTCTTCTATCTCTCTACTTCTATTCTTTAAAACATCCAGTCTGCTGAGGGTAAAATCTCTTGTTTTGGGTTTCCCCCAAAGGAGACTTAGATAATGCCATGTGCTCACATGATTTATGAACAAATAGCTCTAGGAGAAGCTGGTGCCAGAGGAAAGGAAGAAGCCCAGTGAAGTAGTGAGTTCATCCAACAGTTTAATCTTTGCGTGAGCCTTGAGGTTATAAGCGCATAACTGAGCATTGCTTGCAAACTGAGAAAAAACCTGCAGGCTATTCTGTTCTCTCTTTGAGTGAGGGTTACCTTGAGAATTACATGTCATAACCTAACAAGAGCTACAAGATCTACTCGTTCACAGGAAAACCGCATTAATATCCCAGGGAAAACCCTTCAAAGACAGACAACACAAGACGGAAGAAGCAGGCATGGTAAGAACTGAGACAGCATCTACAAATATTGAGAAGAATTTAAGAAGTTTCATAGAGGGACGAATAGTATGTTTTAGTTTGATATTTATGTTTTGGATCAGTATTGGAAATTCTTAAAAATCCTTTAGAAAAATTCTTATTTAGTTCTTGCCAAATACTAATGTGTTCAACTGTGCTACTGAATTTAACAAAATGTGTCACACAGAATACGATCATCTTAATGAAAAATATTCTAACAACATAACATAAAAATGAAAGGGATAAGCATATAGAAACATAACAATTGAGCGAGAGAAAATTTATATTGACTCTCTAAACTCTGAAATTAAGATTCTTTAAAATTATGGTAAACACTGTAGAATGTATTTAACATAATAATTATTTACTTCTTGTATATTTCAAATAAATCTTTTTCAATGCTTGTGCTTTGTGCTATAAATGTAACCATATTGATTCATGTACAAATTGAAGCCAGAGGTAAAAGAGAAGCTCACAAATGAATTTGTTGGAGACCTGTGCTGCAACACTGTACCACCTGCATTCTGTAAATATCTTCCCCACTTGTAAAAAAAAAAAAAAAAGAGATTGTCTATATTCTATTCATCCTTAGTTTTAGGTAGCTTTATACCTTAAATATACAGTTTGTACAGGAAGAAGTATTAGTCTCCTAAAAACATAAACATTCTGCCCACTTAATCACTTCCTTATTAAGTGTACAGGTCATGTTTCTTTAGAACACAGAAGTCTTGAAATTTTAGTTTTGAAGAAACAATATTATGCCATTCACTTGTCATTGTGGATCGTGGGAAATGCTTATAACATGGTGAATGGTGTCATTTGCTGGGGATGACGAATGCATAAGGAACTCGAATACTAAATTTCAATACCGTTGTTGTAACCAAACAGGAATCACTGTTGATGCTGAATAAACAGCAGTGTCATTAGGTCATGGAACATAAGCAGGGTAATATACTAAAATTGGAATTGCCAGGAGAAAAGGATGGCGGATTATACATGTATCATACTAAAAAAAACTTGAATATTGTTCAGGTAGAGAAATGCATCACAACTCAGTATAAAAATGCAGTAAGTACATTGCTGGAAGAAGCTGCTCCACTGGGATATTCGAGGGAGTAAGTGACTAATCCACCATTGGAATAGAGCTTTGTCCCTTGCTTTTGTTTTCCAGTTTGTCGATGCTCTGTGCTGATATTCAGGGCCTGCATTTGTAGATTTTTCCATGTCTGTATTTAAGGTAAAATTTTAACAGTCTGTTTGTAGAATACTCTATTTGATTTTTCAGTAATTTAAATGCTAAAGTTTGAGCTTCATGAAGTGTTAACAGAAGAAGACAGAAATAAAGATAAAAATATACTCAGAAATCCTTCCCTTATACTCTATGGCCATACCACCCTGAATGCGCCTGATTTCGTCTGATCTCGGAAGCTAAGCAGGGTCAGGCCTGGATGGGAGAAATCCTTCCCTTATAATTGATATCATGTAGTGGCTAGGGAGATAGCTCAGTAGAATAAGTGCTTGCCTGATAAACTCAAGGACCTGAGTTCAATCCCTGGTTCCACAAAAAAAAAAAAAAAAAATTGATATCACGTCCAAGGATGGGCTCTATGGTACTTGTCAAGAGGATTTTGTTCTTGGCTGTGTAACATTTCAAAAGGAAGTGAAGAGGAGTGAACTGCACTGTGGCTATCTCTTGAGGAGATGAAAGGGAAGTTGAAACGACTGTGGTCGCTAGAAGACCTCAACATGTGGTTCAGCAGTTGGAAACATACAGCAGAACTTCCTGCTCTCTAACCAGTGGCTACAATTACAAAAACAAATTAGATAGGAAAATTCATAATTCATAGCTTGAGACAAACCAAAGGATGGGGTTAGGGATATAGCTCAGGGGTACAAGTACCTGCCTGGCAAGTGCAAGGTCCTGAGTTTGATCCCCAGTTCCACAAACAAAACAAAAGGAAATCCAGAATTTTCTCTTAAGGAAGAAGAATATTTGACTAAATTATTGAAATTAAGGGGAAAATGTTTAGAAAAGTTATTGGAGTTCTAATTTTAACTACTTCTCTTTCTATTCCAATAAATTCTAGTCTTAGTGAGCTTCTCTGACCAGTTCATTTGTAATAGTACATTTTGAGAATGTAATTATGAAATAACTAAGTAATTATCTATATTTCACTTAAAATGCACCAGTCAAGCACATTACCTTAATTTATGGCATTAATTCTAACAAAAAGTACAATTCGAATGAAAATATGTAGTAAAAATTTGACTGTTGCCTTCAATTTTGTGCTTAAGTTTTTAGTGGAAATGTCAAAGGAATTTAATGGTTGAGTATAAGTCACTTATCAGCCGACATCAAGGCATGCCAGTGAACAGCCATAGACACTTCAGAGTTGAAAAATTTTCTGAGTACAGTACAAAGAAAAAATTAAAGTGTTAAAGGAGTTTTTATACTTAGTCCATCTAAAAGATGTTTCACTCATGCATTTCTCAGAGTGACACAGCATAGCTTCTTAAACATAAGCCTTATAGTTCTGTAGACAACTGATATCAGCATGTCAGTAGAGGAGTGTTTTGATATCTTTTGAGTACTGAAGGATGTATGTAATCAAAATTTCTCTGCTCAGCTTGGAGATGACATCACTCTGTGTGTGTGTGTGTGTGTGTGTGTGTGTTTGTCCTTGTGTGTCTTTGCACTTTGTCTCCTGGGTACGTTTGTGTCCAAATTTCCTGTGTTAGAAGAACACAAATTGTGCTGCTCTTCACCCATCTCAAATTAAATACCCTCATTTTAATTAGATTACCTGCATAAATTTTTTTGAGATCATACCCTGAGGTATTGTGGTATACAATACCATCACGTTTATTTTAGGGAAACATGTTTCAACTCAAATGGGCTTTGCTTAAGAGATGGGGTGCATAAACTCAGAATATGATCCTAGTTCTAGCAGCATGCTGGTCCAGTTGTTATAGAATTCAGCTCAGGAGACATCAACAATTCTTCAAGCTCTACTAAATAAGAGCAGTGTAGATCATATTTCAAAGCCTAAAATACACAACCAGCTACAACACCTGTTCTCCATCACTCTTTGTGATATTCTTAAAATAAATCTACTTCTCAAGGTCACTAATTGTATCTGTTTTCTTAGTTTGCCATAAACAAGTGCCAAAACCCGGGTGGCTTAGAGTAGAAACTTGTAGTTCTTAAAGCTATAAGATGGAAATTAAGAGGTGGATAGAGCCGTGCTCCCTTTAAAACCTGTAAAAGAATCCTTCCCCACTTTCAGATGGTGTAGGTAGCATTCAGAGTAAGATTACATAATATCTCTTATTATTTCTGGGTAGTATTTTCTGTGTCTTTACAGGCTCAGATTCCAGGGAAGATACCACTGTTACAGAATTAAAGCCCCACTCTACTCCAGTGCAACCTCAACTTAATTATATCTGTAGTGACGCTATTAAAATAGGGTTGCACATTGAAACACTGGAGGTGAAAGAACAAATATATCCATTTTTT